>AWOL01S0014198.1:0-174465 GCA_000715115.1 Nicotiana otophora
TTGGATTTACGTCGACTAACTTACGGCATGATCTAAGGTACGCGAATTTGGGTTGTAACAAAAGGGGAGGGGAATGGGTTTTTATAGTAGTAGGAATCGAACAAACAAACAAGGAAATATAATCAATCAGACATATAAATAAGGAAAGAAGAGCATGCAGAATCAATTCGAACTAATTTAGGAGAAAAATCAGGTCAAACCCAAGTTTTTAGGGAAAACAAATATCAACGGAATATACACAAAAACACTAACATATGATGAATATAGACACAAATAGCACTAAAAATCAGAGAATCGAACCAATTTTGGTCCGATTTAAGGAAATCTAAAAACCCTAGTTTTAGGGTAAGTAAGAATCAACATAATATAAACAAAATTGGACTCACACGGTGTTGAATAAACGTGTGTAGATGGAATATCGTCCAAATTCAAGAAATGGGAGTCAATCGGATAGAATCAGAGTGGTAATACTTGCCATGTTTAGGCAAGTATTAGGTAATACCATGGAGAATCAACCAATAGCGGAAACATACTAATATGGTAAGGAGATGAGAGGGAAATCCCATTAGAAGAGGGATTAGGGGAGGGTTTTTAGAAGCGGCGGCAAGGGTTTCTCAGAGAAGAAGAGAGAGTAGAGAGGATTTAGGGGCGGCGGGTGGTGAGAATGGTTAGGTTTTGGGCTAGTTTGGATAGTTTAAGAGAAGGGGTGAACGGGCGCCGTTGATCTTGAGAGATCAATGACTAGGATTAAAGATAATGGGGTGGGTCGTGTAAAATGGGTACCGACCGGGTTTTGTAAAGGGGTGTTTGGTTTGGGCTTGAGATTTACTGGGCTAGGGTGTTAGGTTTGGGCCAGCAATTGGTCCGAAAATGGGTGGGTTTTTAGGCTAGTTTTGTAAATACCCAATATTTAATGAATAAATAATTTATAAAAGTAATTAATAAATAACAAAAATATAATTTGTGAACTAAAATGATTAAAAATAATTACTTAACATTATAAAAATATAAAAGTCATTTTCTGCATAAATATTATAATTATATATGCATATGAGCTATTGCTGCAAAAAAGTGCAATTAGCCCTAAAATGCAAATGTAATTATAAGAAATGCACTAAAACAATATTTAAAACCTTAGTATAAATGATAAGTTTAGATAAATAAATAATCATAAAAATAATTTGGAGGATAATTATTGGATATTTATATAATAAAATGCAGGAATAAATTGATTTAAAGCCTTTAAACATTATGAAACATTATGAAAAATGCTTGTATAGGTTTATAAGCTAAATGATGATGAAAATATACTATTTTGAAAGTGTATATGTGTATATATATATATATATATATATATATATATATAAATAAATACGAAGGAAAAATTGGGTATCAACAGCTGCCCCTCTTTACCCGAGAATGATGAAAGAGTTGTCGAGTAAAGAAATGATGACCGATTTTGACTTAATTGGGTGATTTGAAACAAATATAGGCCGAACTACGGTTTCTGAGTTGCCTACATATCCCTGGTTTTATAAGAATTAGGTCGTGTGTAGTTCTGGATCCAATGGTGTAATAAGCCAATAGAGTTGTTATAGGAACAGACAAGCTCTTCTGGATAGGACGATATCAGCATTGTGAATGGATGTACGTTGGAATGGTTATGGGTATTTGAACGGTCATCAAGAGGAAATGGGTAACGGATGGTGGTTGGTTGTATTTGAGGTATTTACATGGTGTGAATATTGAACGGAAACTGGAGCGAAGATTGCTCATGTTGGGAGAACAGTTACCTACTGGATTACCTGCAAAACTTAAATACAATGCATGCAGGTGTATATTGCGATAATTTAAACATGATGCAAATTCCCTTTTGACCATGAAAGCTGTCTTTGGATGATGGGGATGATGTCCTCAGACCATGATGTGCTGGGCCATGAATTGCGTGATAAGGGATTCGCAGGTCATGAAATAATGTTCTCGGGCCATGAAAATGGTGCCTCTGAACTATGACTCCTTTGAATAATGAGGTGCGATATTGAGAGATCCTCAATACATGGCATGGTGTCTTCCGGCTATGAGTATGATGCCTTCGTACTATGACGCCTTCGGACAAAAATGGTGGTATTTCAGCCTATGAGATGCAAAGACATGACGTTTGGTTATGCAAAGAGAAACAAGACAGAGCTTAGTCTTGTGTAAGATCAGGGGCAGAGCTTAGCCCGAGGTGGAGAATAGTGCTAGATTTCAAGTAGCATGGCATTTGGGGTTACGCAAGGAAAGCCAATGTTTAGTCTCAGGCAGGCATGGAGATAATGCTTAGTCTCGTGTAAAGGGAAGACAGTGCTTAGCCTTATGCAATTAAGGAGGCAGGGCTTAGCCTCATGCAAAGACTGGAGATAGTGCTTAGTCTTATGAAATTGAAGGCATTTATTAGCCTTATGCAATTAAGGAGGCAAGGCTTAGACTCATGTAATAGAAGGCAGTGTTTAGCCTTATGCAATTGAGGAGGCAGGGCTTAGCCTCATGTAAAAATTGGGGACAGTGCTTAGTCCCATGCGATGGAAGGCAGTGCTTAGCCTTATGTAATTAAGGAGGCAGGGCTCAGCCTCATGCAAAGGTGGAGACAATGCTTAGTCTCATGTAGAGGAAGGCAGTGCTTAGCCTTATGCAATTGAGGAGGCAGGGCTTAGCCTCATGCAAGATGGAGACAATGCTTAGTCTCATGCAATGAAAAGATAATAAGTCGTAGTAGAGCATTTCTTATCTAGAAATGTGTTTGCATTTGGCAGCTTCGCCGTTATGAAGATAGTGATCCTGAAGTGTGCACGTATTTGCGAATATTCCTTGTTACTGCATCCAAAGGAAAATCGTGAGTTCTGCGGGGAAGGTTGGTTCGTGCCTTCGCCTACTTTCTTTGCCTTGCTCTGCATAGAAATCCTTCTTGAGTTACCATGGGTAGCATCTGGCTGTTTCATAAAATAAAGTTTTCGAAAAATGTGCGTGCATATGATGAATGTAGTTATTTAAAATACATTAGTATGCAATATCGGATAAATTATATGAACCAATGACTGTGACACTTTAGAGACATTGCGACTTCCTTAGAATTTTGAGGGTCCTCCTCAAAATACTACCCCAGTTTACTTAGGCGATTCTCTGACAGTTCTGCATATGATGACGTTGGCTTGACTTGCTCCGTAATTTTTAGGGTCCTCCTCAAAATTCTGCCCCAGTTTCTGGTTGTGGGGAAAATGAAAATTTTATTGAATTGTGACCGAACCCACAGGGCTGTGTACGTATCCCCTCTTAAATGGGAATCAAGTCGAGCATAGTTCAATTACATCAGATGAATAAATGCAAACATTCTAAACATAATATCTTTTGACTGTGTCTGAATTGATAGGCTTTGGCCAAACCTCTCCGTCCATTTCTGCGAGTATGAGTGCTCCTCCTGTTAGTACTCTGTGAACCATGTTGGGCTCTTGCCAATTGGGCAAAAATTTCCATTTGGCTTCATCTTGATGCGGGAAGATCCGCTTCAGTACCAGCTGCCCCCGTGCCAAGTGTCTATGTTTGAACCTTTTGTTGAAAGCTCTAGACATCCTATTCTAACAGAGTTGACCATGACACACTGTATTTATTCTTTTCCCGTCAATGAGAGCTAATTGTTCATAAAGGCTTTTTATCCATTCTACATCACTGAGTTCAACTTCTTGTATAATTCTTAAAGAAGGAATTTCAACCTCGGCAGGAATGACAGCTTCGGTACCATAGACCAGCAAATCGGGAGTTGTGCCGGTTGATGTGCGGGCTGTGGTACGGTATCCCAATAAGGCAAATGGTAAATTATCGTGCCATTTCTTGTGGTTGTCTACCATCTTCCTTAGTATTTTCTTGATATTCTTGTTTGCAGCCTCCACGGCTCCATTCATTTGAGGCCTGTATGCTGTGGAATTCTTGTGCTTGATTTTGAAGGTTTCGCACATAGCTTTCATTAGGTCACTATTGAGATTGGCAGCGTTGTTGGTGATGATGGACTCTGGAACCCCGAATCGGTAAACAATACGGTCTTTGACAAAATCTGTGATGATTTTCTTGGTTACAGCTTTGTAGGATGCAGCTTCGACCCATTTGTTTGAAGTAGTCTATGGCCACTAAAATGAACATGTGCCCATTTGAAGCGGGGGGCTCGATTGGTCAAATGACATCCATTCCCCAAGCAGCAAAAGGCCAAGGTGCACTCACTGCATTGAGTTCATTTGGTGGTACCCGTATCGTATCTGCGTGTATTTGGCACTAATGACATTTATGGACATACCTGATGCAGTCTATTTCCATAGTCATCCAAAAATAACCTGCCCTCATTATCTTTTTGGCTAAAATGAAACCATTCAGGTGTGGTCCGCAAGTTCCAGAGTGTATCTCTTCGAGCAGTTTGGAAGCTTCCTTGGCATCAACACACTGTAATAACCCTGAGTCTGGAGTCCTTCTATACAGAATTACTCCACTTTGGAAGAAATGGTTGGACAATCTTCGGAGCGTGCATTATTGAGTATGATTTGCATGCTCCGGGTACTCTCTTTTTGCCAAGTACTCCTTGATATCATGGAACCATGGATTCCCGTCTACTTCTTCTTCTACATGAGATCAGTAAACTGGCTCATTATGAATCCTAACCAGAATGGGGTTGATGGAATTCTTGTCTGGATGCTGTATCATGGAGGACAAAGTGGCCAATGCGTCTGCAAACTCATTCTGGATTCTCGGAACATGTCTAAAATCTATCTTCGTGAACCTCTTCATAATCTCTTGCATATGATATAGATATGGTATTATCTTGGTGTTCTTTGTAGCCCATTATCCCTGCAATTGATGTACCAGAATATCTGAATCACCAATTACCCGTAATTCCTGGATATTCATGTTAACAGACAAATTGAGCCCCAATATGCAAGCCTCTTATTCTGCCATATTTTTGGTGCACGAAAATCTAAGTTTCATGGATATCGAATAATGTTGGTATGTTTCTGACACCAAAACGACTATAGTACCCACTCCTTTGAAGTTTGCGTCTCCACCGAAAAACATTCTACATCCGTCGTAGGCTGCGGCGATATTTTCTCCTACGAATGATACTTCTTCATCAGGAAAATATGTTTTTACTGGTTCGTATTCTCCTCCTACAGGAGTTTCCACAAGATGGTCCGCTAATGCTTGTCCCTTAACCTCCTTCTGAGTCACATAGACAATGTTGAATTCACTCAACAATATCTGTCATTTTTCCAGCTTCCCTATAGGCATGGGTTTTTAGAAGATGTACTTCAGAGGATCCATCCTAGGTATGAGATATGTGGTATAGGCACAGAAGTAGTGCCTCAGTTTCTGGGCAATCCAGGTCAAAGCACAGTAGGTGCATTCCAGCAAAGAATACCGTGCTTCATAGTAGGTGAACTTCTTACTTAGATAGTATATGGTCTATTCTTTCTTTCCCGTCGCATCGTGTTGTCCCAAGACACAACCGAAAGCCCCATCTAATATAGAGAGATAGAGTAGCAATGGTCTACAAGTGTTTGGCAGGACTAGGACTGGCGGTGTGGACAAATATTCTTTGATTCTGTCAAACGCTTTCTGGCAGTATTCAATCTAACTGGTTGAGGCATCCTTCTTTAACATTTTGATAATTGTCTCACAGATCACGGTTGATTGTGCTATGAAGCGGCTGATGTAATTAAGACGTCCCAAGAAGCTCATCAAGTCTTTCTTGTTCTTTGGAGGTGGTAAATCCTGGATAGCCTTGACCTTTGATAGGTCTAGCTCAATTCCTCGGCGGCTGACAATGAATCCTAACAACTTTCCTACGGGGACCCCGAAGGCATATTTTGTGGGATTCAATTTCAAATTGTACCTCCGAAGCCGATCAAAGAATTTCCTCAAGTCTGCTATGTGATCTGTACTCTTCTTGTATTTGATGATGACGTCAAGTATTATATCCTCTTCTTTTATTTCTTTCGAGTCACTATCCTTATGTTGCATTGTCTCATTACATGTCACAGTCGTAAGTTCATCGGGATAGGTAATAATAATGTTGTAGAGAAAAAATATAAAGAATAATAATAAATACTAAACTAACAATGCATTATATGAATCTTGAAAACGTCAAAAAGGTACGGCTCAATGACCCGAGCAATTATTTCAAAACAAAACATGCTTAAAATAAAATACTGAAAATGCCTTAAATGCTCATAAAAATTGCTTTTAAAATAAATGATGCTAATTGCGAGGATACCCAGGAACTCGATGGGCCCTTGATGGTGTGGCAGTCTAGTTCCTGAGAACAGCTCCCTTCTCTACTGTTTGGATGACGAGGCCTTCCTCCTCTTCCTCCTCAACTATTACACTGCAGTCAATGTCTTCTTCTTCTAAGAATAGATTCCTCAAATCATCTAGCACTTCATCTTCTTCAGATCCCCACATCATATCCGCATGATGGAAGGACTGGCTCAACTGTGGTAACGGCTGCTCGAGAGGGTAATAAGGACCGCGCCATGGTGGCGACCAATTTTGATATTCATGCCAAGTGTATTGATATCCCAGTCCAAAGGTCGTGCCGTGACATTTTAACTATATTAATTTGGTGATCCCTTGGAGATTCTTGCCGAGACCCTTGCCGGGTTCATACACTGTCCATGCTACTCCACCATCTGTCCTTTTCGATCGCGTTATCACGCTCAATGCGATGGTAAGTCTCTCCCCCTAACTTCCTCCTATTATCCACAACCGAGATGGTCTGGTTGGTGTAAATAGGGTTACTCCCGTCTCCATGAATGATCACCTCCTAATGATACCATTCGAACTTCACAGCCTGATGCAGATTAGACGCTACAGCCCATGCGACGTGTATCCAAGGTCATCCCCATAGGATATTGTATGAGGCGGATATGTCGAGCACTTGGAATTCAACATCCAACCAAGTTAGACCCATTTGTAAGCAGAGGTTGGTTTCTCCGATTGTGGCCCTTTGAGACCCATCGAACACTTTTACGTTCATAGTTCCTTCTCGTATCTCATGCAAACCTTTACCTAACCTCTTCAAAGTAGTCAACAGGCAGATGTTGAGACTTGAACCCCCATCTATCAGGACCCTGGCAATGAATTTGTCTTCGCACTGTACTGTGATATGCAATGCCCTATTATGGCTTAACCCTTCTGGTGGCAATTGATCTTTGTGGAAAGTGATCTTATGGCTTTCCAATACTTGTCCTACCATGTTAACCATCTCTCCACTTGTAATATTGTTGGGTATATAAGCCTCATTCAACACTTTCAACAACGTGTTCCTGTGTGCCTCAGAATTCAGCAGTAGTGATAGAATGGATATCTGAGTAGGGGTTCTGTTCAAATGATCGACCAAAAAATACTCCCTTTCTTGCACCTTTCTCCAAAGATCATCCAGGCCAGTTTCAATGAGAGGCTGCCTGGAAGCGGCTTCTTTACTTGTTCCCCCCAAATGCTCGGGCGTGTAAACCCTACCAGTTCTGGTCATACCTTGTGCTGCACTAGTTTCTTCCATTTTCCCCTTTCCTTTCCTCCTTGCTTCTGTAGTATAGTCACAGGTCACAGCATTGGAATTAAAGGATGGTGTGAATGCGACCGTTACGGTGAATGGTGTGGTCACTTCTACTTCAAACGGAGTTGGTGTAGCTGAGGGCATTGTTACTTCAACCTCGAACGGAGTCGGTGCGGCTACCTCAACTTCAATCGGTGACTGTAACTGTATAATGGGTGTAAGAGTGACTAAAGAAATTTTGGGATCATCCCCTTCTAGAATGAGCCCAATTGTCCCTTCCAGATCCCATTCTTCATAAGTTTATATCACATTTACCCCCTCGCCCCTGTGATCCGGGAGGGGATTGTTGTGGATATTAGGTGCAGTCTCCTTTGCTTGTATATCTTTGGTATCAATCAGCATCTGGATCTTATCCTTCAGAGTGCGACATTCATCAATAGTGTAACCCTTCATGCCCGAATGGTAGGCACATGTCTTGTTCGGATTGACCTATTGAGAGGAATTTTCCATGACGACATCGGGAATGGAAGTGACATAACCGGCAACTTTCAGTCTTTCATGCAACTGGTCAATAGGCTCGGCAATAAGAGTGAGGCTTCTCAGGAACAGTTTCATGCAGATTCTTTCATCCCTGCCAACTCCTATAAGCTTGTCACAATATGTTCTCAAGTGCATCTTTGGATCACCAGTTCCATCGAACATTTTAAACTTAGGAGGTTTGTAACCTCTGGCAGTTCTACGTCTGGATGAATACACAAATCTTCATAATTTAAACCCTCAATGCCTTTGCCTATTTCGACACTTTGAACCCTGCCGGTAAGTTTCTTGAGTTCCTATGCCATGTTCTTGATGAGCAGGTCCTTCTCGGCGGATTCGGGTATGTATAGGGTCTGTTGTGGGGTGTAGGGTAAGGTTTCCACATAAATGGGATTTCTTTGGTGGACTCCGGAAATCTGGGCGTAATGGTGGTCATTGGTTGAGTTTTGCGAGTCAGGAGTAGGCTATGGTGCATTCTAAGGAGTGTGGTAGGTAGTAGTTTTTGGGTACTGGGTCGGATGATGATGATGTTGTGGAGGACTTGGTACTGGTGGAGGATTAGGTTTTTGGGAAGGCATGGCATATTGGTGAGGTGTGGGAGGATTTTGCGGGTGCTGGTTTTGTGTATTTTGAGGAGGTGTTGGATTTCTGGTGTTTTGTTGGTAGATGTCGGGAACATTCAGGGTAAGGGAAAGGTTTGCCAAGTTACGGACCTGCTCAAGTTCCCCTTGTAACTCCAATATCTCATGTTGTAACCGTAAAACCAAGTCATTCTGCGCCGGAGTACTCCAACCATTCGAAGTTTCGACATTCTCGGCGTGCGTAGCGTTGTCTTTCTTGATACCACTCATATCGTCCATCTTAGCTTTTCCTTTATTCTTAGGATCACTTAGAGGAGGAGAAGAAGGAGGAGGAGGACCTCTAGATCTGGTATCATATGCTGATGATGCCAGTATGCACGAACCAACATTAGGGGATGGGAATAAATCAAAGAAAAGAAGAAAAACAGAGGTAAACAAGTCAGTAAGGAGTATTAAAAGGATATTTACGATATCTAAACACGTATTGAAGAATTATAAATTCGCATCCTAATTTGGGGACTTCATCGTGCTCGAGGTATGCCTAGCGACATATAGCTTTGGAGAAAACTCAATGCCGATAACTGCATCATTTCATTAATATGATAAATAGATCAAATCTCTACTAAACCGACAATAATTATAAAGAGTCACTAGTGGCATTCTCCTTATTACAATCAAATTCTGAAACAAATCTAGAAAACATCATTCCTAATCTACTCTATCCCAAAGGGACCTTCTCCAAGTTTGGCCTTCTTAGCCCCGTCAATCAGATTCCCCAGGTCGTGCATGTCCAACGGTAGATGTGCCCTTGCTAGATGTCCTCCTTCATTGCTCTCTGCGTTCTGACAATTCGAGACCCTTTTCCTCATCTTTCGCTCAAGTTTCATCAAACCCTGCTCCAAATAGTCCAACATTTCTGTTGATTTAGTAGAGATTCCCCTCCATTAATTGATTGACTCCATGTCCACTTTTGTTGTTCCAAATGCCTGGCCTCAGATTCAAAGACCCTTTTGCGCAACCTCCTGTATTTGACTTGTGCTTCAGTAGCGTCGTCTGTGATCCTATTTCTCAAATCAACCCCTGGCTTGACCTCTCCTGCTATGTCATCGACCAACCATGATGGGCAGAAGTACACATGGCCGGCATGATACCTGTCTTGCTCGATAGTATTTTTCTCCACGATAATCTTTTGATGCCACATGTGCTGTGCCTCAAACTTGAATGGAATGGCATTCCCTCGGAAATCTGCTTTGTAATGAACCATTTTGGAAACTCGTGGTATAATTTGTTTTCTCCCAGCTTGCCTCATGACTCTGATAGGATAGATTCCCCCTAATCCGATTAGCACTAGATGAGGAACATCTCTCGACCTGATGATGAATTCACTGCTAGGGAATCACTCGATCATCCAATGTACCTTGTCATCACTCAAATTGCTAAATAAATGTACCCAACTCATAGTGTTTCCCGGTCGTGCAAACCTGTCTAGGATAAAAGTCATTCTTTCGGATGGTGATAAACTATGTGGTCATTCCATGGTCGTTGTGGAAATCTTTTATGGTATTGTCCTCTCTAAAGGTGTTCCAACAACCATATTTCCAGCAACAGATTGCAACCCTCGAAATGCCTATATCCCTTTTTGCAACAGTCTAAGGCTAGGTACATCTCAGCCACGATCATTGGGATAATAGTGTAAGTTTTCCCCTCAATTCCTTCCATTAGGGTCTTAGTGACCATAGCTAGGTGAGTGTGGATCCTTTCTCCTTGTATCGAGAATATCACCATCCCCAGAAAACAGACAATGAATACAAAAACCAGGCGGTGAGTCCAACCTAAAGAAGTAATGGTAAATTTATCATGGTTAAGACGATATGACTTGTTGTAACCATAACGCTAGTAAAGGAAGTCGAATGGTATGTAAGATTTCTTTAGACAGACTAACTCATCATTTTTCCTGAAACCCATCATTTTTAGGAAACCTCGAGAAGTACGGTTTTCCAGTACCAACAAGCCAGGGCTATCCCATGGGAGCCTAGAGAAGCCTCCTATTTCCTCTAGAAGGGGAATATTTTCCATATCACCAAAACAGAAGACAACCCTCTTCTCATCCTAGAACATGATGGCAGCCTCAATTAACACATTGTTCGGTTGAATATCTAACAAAGAAGGTAAATTCTCGAGAACTCTTTTCACATGGTTTTTGTCACTTGGCGAGAGATTTTCCCACCAATCTAGCAACAAAGGTGGGATACTTCAAACCATGTCGAACCTGGGGACTTCGTGCCTCATTTCTACAAAACAAATAAAGTTAGCCATTTCCCCCTCCGGATTCGACTATTTACACATTAATGATTAGCATATCGACACGTTTTCTCCAAATAATGTGTCATGATTGTACCCATTGGGAATTAAGGAAATCCCGGTGGGCTTTGGACAAGGCTTGCCTTAAAGAGTTATTACGTGGATAGCATTCTAACCCATACTAGGTTTAGACATGATGCATGCACAGTTAATATTAGAGTAGGGATTTCTAGAAGAGTCTAGACCGGTACCCTCAAGTGGACAACTTGAGAGGGGAAGGCACGGAACCGTCGATTGCACCACTAATCGACTAGTTTTACTGCAAATAAGCCTTTCCAAATTTAAAAGGTTGATGTAGGAAGAGCGCGGACACTTATCAAGAGCCGCTATGGTATTAATTACGCACGAGTGGAATATGATGTGGAGCATGCTTTATGTAAAGATAAAACAACATGTTGTCAAGTATTTTGTATGATGAAGACAATAAACGCAGTATTAAATGGAGTGTAAAGACATAAAAAGAAAGGAAAATAAGGAAGAAGTTAGTTCGCGCAATGTGAAAGAATTTCAATAAAGCAAGCAAGGGGGTAGGGGTAGGGAGAGATATGATGTAGCAAATTTAAAAATGATTCGGAGCAAGTGAACATGACTAGAAAATAAAGGAAAACGCACATTGTAACCAAATTAAGCAAAGATTTGCATATTAAAACAAATTCAAAATAGAGGAAAATAGGGGAAAGGGTGTGCATGTAGCCATAAAAAAGGGAAATGGAAGCGGGATGTTCATGTAATGATAAAGACCAAAGAAACACATTCATCAAAGAAGACTAATTCATATAGACCACATTTGCAATGGTAAGCGCCCCTCTTTCTCGCGAAATAGGGTTTTGACATGAGACAACTCTTTTAAAAGAAGGTGTTAAAAGAGAGAGTCGCCACCTAACGGGTTTGAGGAGCGTTAGGGAACCTATTTGCAAATAACTCTAGTTCAACCAGTTTGCGTCACCAAAGATTGGGTAAGGGCTCAAATTACCTCGAAGAGAAGGTGTTAGGCACTCTTCTAGGTTCACAATTATGGGTCCCGATCGAACTTTAATTATATGAAATGGTCAAATAGTCAGAGAGAAAAACAAGAAGTTTGAAAAGACATCATTATTAGAAAGTCCTTGAGTAAACACAGATAATTGGTTTAAAGACAAGATGGGGGGTCCTACGTTTGTTTACCTAAAGGATCACCCCGTGCAACATAAATAACACTTCGTAACTCCCTCGAGGTGGGGTGTTACTCGTATTATTCAGCGGGCACCGACTATCATCTCCTGCTACCCGATTATTATCTTTACGTTTTTACCTAAAGCGCACTAGTTGATTCTAAACCCTGCCCTATGTGTGTACTACCTGTCCCATGCCTATGGCCCAGGAGGCGTTTGGACCTCTATTTTGGATGGTTTCTAGACTTAGCTTAGGCTGTTCAGAAATGATAAAACTAGGCGGCATAAAAAATAAGTTGGACTTCATGTGAAGGCAATTAAGGGCTCAAGTTAGCCTCTACACATAGACAACAAATACACGCAAACAAATTAGGCGTTTGCCAATTGTCGAATTGAGACAAGTTAAAGCCATTAAGCCTTATAGACATTGTTTCTATGTGACCTTGGGATTCAAACGTGCAGGCAGTTTCAGAGCAAGATGCCATTTTAGGTACAATTTCTAAGCGACTACACAGTCAGCCTGCTGATTACAGATTATGAGTAATTAAACCTATAGACATGATATCTAGGTGATTTATGAAGTAGTTGGCAGTGATAACTATTGAAGATACTCAGAATTACTCAGTTTGATCCTATAGGCATGCTTTCTAATAGTGGCAATGAAACAGTGTTGAAAGTTCAATATTAACACTTAAAATCGAGTGGTATTACCCTATAGGCAGGATTTCTAACGATTAACGATTGAAATTGATTTTTTATTCTTAGCTGCTATAGGCATGTCTCCTAGGTGGGCAGTATAACAACAAATTAACCAAGTAAAACCCTATATGCATGATTTCTAAATGCAGATTTATTAGAACATAAGCTAACATTGCCCTATAGTCATAGTATCTAATGAATATGCAACAGTTATGTAAATTGAAAGATTGGTCATTGACACTTTATTTCATATAGGCATGGTATCTAAAAAAACACATAGGAGCAGAATATGTTAAACGAATTAAACACTCATGTTCTATGGGAAGGTTATCTAACAACACATAGGAGCAAAACATGTTGAGTAAATTAAACACCTATAGGCAGGATTTCTACCTGTTTATGCAAATATTAGAATAAACCCATTTTTCCAATTTTACTAACACTCCAATTATTATTACAACATTATTTCAGGCCCAATGAATGAATCAAATTACAAAGTTACAAAATCACTATAGTGGGCCTAAGATAGGCCCAAAACTACACCCAGAAGTCATAGCCAATCAAACCAAGAAAATAATCTTCATTTACATAAAATAGCCAAAATCCAGTAACCACAGCTGATTAACAACCATTTACACAAATTAACTGGTTCATTCAGTAGGTGAAAAGGGAGGCAGAATTGAGCAATTGGGACAAAGTGGCCACAGAACCTTAGACCCTAGTGTGTCAGAGTTCCCAAGGGTTTCAAGAACCCAGGGCAGTGCTCACACTAGGGAGGTTAATAGAAAAATTTAGGGGGCCTTGGCTTCCAGCCGACCCAGAATTAGACTCATAACAAGAAACAATCAAAGAAATAGTAATAGGTTTGGAAAAGCATTTGCAGACACTTTAAGATAATCACATAATGAACATGGACTCGAGAAGCAAACTAATATATCGAGGCAGAGTTACGTATGGAAAGAAACAAGGACCCTGGGATTGCAAAGTTAGCAGGCAAGGGCATTAGACTAGTAAAACCAATTAATACAACCAGTTTAGAACTAAAAGGATCAGATTATACCAAACTCAGGATTAAACAGTATAACACAAATAAGATCAGGTACCATAGAGGGCATCAGTCAAGGAAGAAAGGATAAATGGTTATTACAGGTACAAAATTGGATATGGCAAGAACACATAGAGTGACAATCATATTCGTAGGGGCACACTATACATTTAGAATGAAGGTCTTAAACAAACTAAGGCATATTAATGACAAAAACGGATCACTAGAGATTCAAAATTAGGCAGAACACATGGATTAAGCCATATAATCAAGGCAGGACATTCAGATTATAAGCAATCACCCAGCTAACACATGCTTCAATCTGTCCAAATTGACTAAGCTAGGTGTAAAGACATTATTAGGCTAGTAATTATAGGCGTAATTAGATAGAAAAGAGTCAAGGGAATAAATGAAGTCATGCAGTTTTCAGAAAACATGCTAACATAATGGAATAAACATTGCGAAGTTTTAGAAACTAACTAATGATTGTTCAATAAACAAGAAAAAACAGCAAATAGGACCCAGAGTCTCAAATGTGTCAAGTTCCCAAGGGTTTCAAGAACCCAGGGCAGTGCTCATACCCAAGAGAGGTCGAAAAGATAGAAATCTGGTGGCCTTGGCTTTCAGCCAGCCAAGATCCCAAAACAGAACAAGATACTCAACGAGCACCGAGTAAAGCTTCAGCGTTAGTGGAAAAATAGTGATTGAAGTTCTCTCCAAAACGGAGAAGGGGAATGGGTTTTTATAGTAGTAGGAATCGAACAAACAAACAAGGAAATATAATCAATCAGACATAAAGATAAGGAAAGAAGAGTATGCATAATCAATTAGAACCAATTTAGGAGAAAAATCAGGCCAAACCCTAGTTTTTAGGGAAAACAAATATCAACGGAATATACATAAAACAGTAACATAGGATGAATATAGACACAAATAGCACTAAAAATCAGAGAATCGAACCAATTTTGGTCTGATTTAAGGAAATCTGAAAACCCTAGTTTTAGGGTAAGTAAGAATCAACATAATATAAACAAAATTGAACTCACAAGGTGTAGAATAAACGTGTGTAGACAGAATATCGTCCAGATTCAAGAAATGGGAGTCAATCGGACAGAATCAGAGTAGTAATACTTGCCATGTTTAGGCAAGTATTAGGTAATACCATGGAGAATCAACCAATAGCGGAAACATACTAATATGGTAAGGAGATGAGAGGAAAATCCCATTAGAAGAGGGATTAGGGGAGGGTTTTGAGAGGCGGCGGCTAGGGTTTCTCAGAGAAGAAGAGAGAGTAGAGAGGATTTAGGGGCGGCGGGTGGTGAGAATGGTTAGGGTTTGGGTGGGTTTGGATAGTTAAAGAGAGGGGGTGAACGGGGGCCGTTGGTCTTGAGAGATCAACGGCTAGGATTAAAGATAAATGTGATGGGTTGTATAAAATGGCTACCGACTGGGTTTTATAAAGGGGTGTTTGGTCTGGTCTTGACATTTATTGGACTAGGGGATTAGGTTTGGGCCAGCAATTGGTCCGAAAATGGGTGGGGTTTTAGGCTAGTTTTTAAATACCTAATATTTAATGAATAAATAATTTATAAAAGTAATTACTAAATAACAAAAATATCATTTGTGCACTAAAATGATTAAAAATAATTACTTAACATTATAAAAATATAAAAGTCATTTTCTGCATAAATAATGTAATTATACATGCATCTGCGCTATTATTGCAAAAATGTGCAATTAGCCCTAAAATGCAAATGTAATTATAAGAAATGCACTGAAAAAATAGTTAAACCGCATGCTGGTATAAATGATAAGTTTAGATGATTAACAACAACAACAACAACAACCAGTATAATCCCACTAGTGGGGTCTGGGGAGGGTAGTGTGTACGCAGACCTTACCCCTACCCTGGGGTAGAGAGGCTGTTTCCAAATGACCCTCAGCATCCTTCCCTCCAAGAACTCCCCACCTTGCTCTTGGGGTGACTCGAACTCACAACCTCTTGGTTGGAAGTGGAGGGTGCTTACCATCAGAGCAACCCACCTTGTCAAAGTTTAGATCATCATAAAAATAATTTGGAGGATAATTATTGGATATTTATATAATAAAATACAGGAATAAATTGATTTAAAGACTTTAAAAATTATGGAACATTATGAAAAATGCTTGTATAGGTTTATATGCTAAATGATGATGAAAATATACTATTTTTAAAGTGTGTATATATATATATATATATATATATATATATATATATATATATATATATATATNAAATTGGGTATCAACAGCCATCAGTCTGCGGGTGAAAGGTATACTAAGATTCACCTGGTTGCCCAAACCTTGCTGAAATTTCTTCCAAAAATTAGCCGTGAACTGTGCCGTGGTGTCGGTAGCCTTGACATGTAAGAAGTTTGCTGATTTCATGAGTCGGTCCACAATCACCTTAATCGAGTAGAACTTGCGAGGAGTGCGAGGTAGTCCCACCACAAAGTCCATATTGATCGTTTCCCACTTCCATATTGGAATTTCTATGTTCTGTGCCAACCCACCGGGCCTTTGGTGCTCGGCCTTCACTTGCTGACAATTTGGAAATCTTGCCACAAAGTCTGCTACATTCCTCTTCGTATCATTCCTCCAATAGACTTTCCTAAGATCATGATACATCATTGTAGAGCCCGAGTGCACGGAATACCTAGAAGTGTGAGCCTCGATCATGATTCTTTCCCGAAGACCGTCTACATTGGAACACATAATCGCCCTTGGTACCTTAGTGTTCCATCATCCATGCCAAGAGAAAAAGTTGTGGTCTTGTCTTTATGGATCCCCTCCTTCAATTGTACCAAACAATGGATCGTTGTATTTCTTCTCCTTGACCTCCACAACAAGCGATGATTCAACCCTATCTCGCACAATCACCCCTCATTCACTAGAGTCCGCAAGACGAACTCCCAAACTAGCCAACCGATGAACCTGCTTGGCCAACGACCTTTGATATGCCTCCAAGTGAGCCAAAATGCCCATAGATTTTAGGCTAAGAGCATCTGCTACAACACTAGCCTTCCCCGGATGATACAGAATATCGATGTTGTAATCCATGAGTAATTCAAGCAATCTTCTCTGCCTCAGATTCAATTCCTTCTGTTTGAAAATATATTGGAGGCTCTTATGATCTGTGAATATATCCACATAGACCCTATACAGATAATGACGTAAAAGTTTCAATGCAAATACCATTGCCGCAAGCTCTAGGTCATGTGTTGGATAGTTCTTTTCATGATTCTTAAGTTGCCTAGAAGCATAAGCTATCACCTTGCCACGTTGCATTAATACACACCCAAGTCCGATTCTTGAAGCATCACAATATACCACAAACCCATATGTACCATCTGGTAGAGTCAACACCAGTGTCGTAGTCAATCTCGATTTCAACTCTTGGAAGCTTCTTTCACAAGCATCCGACCATTGGAACTTAACCTCCTTCTACATCAATTTAGTCAATGGAGAGGCAAGGGTAAAGAACCCCTCGACAAACTTCCTATAATACATAGCTAAGCCCAAGAAACTGCGAATCTCTGTTAGGGTTGTAGGTCTAGGCCAATTCATCACAGCTGCAATCTTTTGAGAATCAACCGTAATTCTTTCTTTGGAGATGACATGACCCAAGAACGTGACAGAATCTCTACAATCATCAACACATAAGTCTATCTTGGCATCACGAATCTCCGGGTTTTAGGTGAAATTTTACGGGGCCTTATAGATGGGAAGTTTCCAAGACGTCCTGTAGCCTCTCGAAGATAAGTATGGATGTCACAATACCTATCCAAAAGACTCTACTAGACACTTGCTCATGACTCATAGAACCTATGAGCCTAGAGTTCAGATACCAACTTGTCACGACCCAAAATTCTACCAAGTCGTGATGGAACCTAACCAAACCCGCTTGGCAAGCCAAACGTTATAGGTAACTACTATACTGAGAAATCAACAATGATAGTGAATACAATAGCAAAAAAATTTAATAAAACTATCTCAAGGACTGGAAGCTTAATTCACGAGCCACTAAATTTAGATTTACCAAGCTTATAAAAATAACAAATATAACATCTTTTTGAAGTTTACATAAATAGAAATGAAGTCTTAAACTACCATGCCAAATGGTTACTTGAATCCGGAACGCAACTACAACTTTAGTACTATCTTTCATCATCTACAACAACTTAGCTTCATGATCTGCACGCAAGGTGCAGAAGTATAGTATGCGTACAACCGACCCCATGTACTCAGTAAGTATCTTGACTAACCTCGGTGAAGTTGTGACGCGGTTTTGAAGTAAGAAGATACTCACTTTGCATAATCTGTGCAGCTCAATAACATGTATAATGCATAAAAATATTCCATAAAAAACAGTTATAGAATAAAGGATATCAACAGTAAAGGTACACAACTTGGGTAGGGGTGATAAACAAACTCTCACAATTACACAGATCTAGCAAATACAACCTGCAATGACCCCGCTCATAGAGAGACATGCACCAAACAATGTGTGCTCAAATATTCATACATGACTGTAATCATGTGCCCGACATAATTTAATTTCTTATAAATTTTCAAATAACATGTTCAGGAGACCTTTACAAGAATTCAATACATCAATGCATGATGACGACTTTCTTTTTAATCAATATGATATGCTACCGACAACTCAACAAACATTAGATATCAACCCAACATATGTAAATCCATCTTGACAACCAAATCGTCAAATAATAACAGAGGCATAGGATAGCATGTTAGATGCAACGTAAAAACATGTAAAATGCATGACAAAGCATAAAGAATTCACTTCCATAATCACGAATGCCACCCTCATACTCCACATTTCATCAACAAGAATGCCACCCTTATGCTCCATATTTCATCAATAAGAATGCCACTCTTATGCTCCACATTTCACCAACAAGAATGTCACACTTATACTCCACATTTAATCAATAAGAGTGCCACCCTTATTCTCCACACACCATCACAATAACAATATCCGCCCCAACATGTCCATATATGCCATAATCATGAAAATTCAAGATAGCAATGTTTCATCAAGAGACATAATATCAAAAAAGAAATAATGAGGTGCAAAAGGACATGGAAATAATAATGTATGGATGTCTGCTCAAGATAAAATAGAGAATATGGCTAAATCAATCTGGCAATGATTCCACAAAATGACCATCTTGGCTAATTAGGAGATAATAATCCCAAAACATGATCTCTAGCATGAAAGGATAAGCTCACGTAGTTGTACAGAGGATCACACATGTATCACAAAGATCACACATTCAAATCAAGGCACAACTCAAGAACAACAAGTACGAGTGTGTATTCATAACATACATGTGACTACGTTTGAGGCAATTATAGCATCAATCTCGAGATTAGTTCATCGTGTTCAAAATAAGGCACCAATAGCCTTACAATTACCTCAAACATGGTTTGTTGTGCTCGCGTAGTCAATTAATTGAATAACACATAGAATAAACTAGAGCACATAAAAAAATAATGCATAGAGTAATCTAGAATCTACCCCGAGTATTAACACCCATGGTACATGTATATACGCTCGTCACCTCATATATACATCCCCCCACATGTAGCAAATAACATCAGTTAGTAGGAAAAGTTCCCTCAACCAAAGCTAGGAAAAACATTTACCTCATCAAGGCTAGTCCAAAGCTCCAAAATCACATTTCCTTGAGAAATCAACTTTAACCAGCTCAAATCTAGACAAACATCAACCAAGGAAATCAACCAACACCATAGAAAGTAATCACATTCAAATAAAGCCTCGATCTCTTAAGGATAGTCAAAAGGTCAACAAAAGTCAACCACGGGCTTCCATGCCTGCAACCCGGAACCAATACCAAAATCTGATGACCCATAACCTACCAAGTCCAAATATATGATTTGATTCAAAAACTGAGTCCAAATTGGTACTCAAATCCTCAAAATACATTCTTAAAGTGTAAGAAAAACCTCAAATTCCATCTCAAAATTCATATTTTAGATGTTAATAATTCATGTAGATTATAATACCAAAATTGAGTAGAAATCTGTCACGACCCAAAACCAACCCATTGTGATGGCGCCTATCATGGTACTAGGCAAGCCGACTATTCAGACATTTCCAACACTTTAAATCTTTAAGGAAGATCTCTCAAAACAAGATAGGAAATAAAACTCAATACATAAATTCTTCCCCAAAACCGGTGTGTCACTGAGTACACGAGCATCTACATGGAAACATAGTCTGGAACAGTATCTGGAAAGTAAAATTGAAAACAATAAACTGCAAGATAAGGGAGGAGAGTCAAGGCCTGCGGACGCCAAGTAGCTACCTCGATGATCTCCGAAGGTCTGGTCTTTGCAAATCAACAACCGCCGTGATCGGAAGCACCTGGACCTACACACAAGGTGCAGGGTGTAGCGTGAGTACAACCAACTCAATAAGTAAAAATCTAACTTCTGAGCTCAATAGGAACAGTTCAATATAGAATTAACATTACAGAAATATAGACATGTGTTTCAAGTTTAACAGATAAAAGCTCAATACAAGTAAAATAGATCAACTCTGAAGGATATGAGTGATATGACATTTTTATATCTACATGCCACTGTACATGCTGTATGTGGTACACTACAATGGAAGCCTCGCGTACTCACACTCTCAGAGTACTCAATCACTCAGTACTGTACGGGGCAGGTCTAGCTCGAGGAAGATTCATCCCTCAATATAAATGTATAGGGCAACTCCATGCCTAGGGAACTCCATCCCAAATGTGAATATATATGGCAACTCCATGCCTAGGGAACTCCATCCCAAATATAATATCCATTGCGCTCACTGTGGGGGTGCAGACTACGGAGGTGCTCCTGTAGATCGAGTCATAAATAAATACAAATATGTTGCGGCTTGCAGCCCGATCCCTTAATTATCACTCATAATCAGGCCCTCGGCCTTACTCAATCATTAATCTCTCCAGTCTCTCGGGCTCACAATGTCATGAAAATCAACCCATCATGATGATATGTTGTATCAATGGATGGCAATAGAGACTGAGATATGATATACAAATGATAGATGTGGCTGAGTTCACAATTCTAATTTTAAACAAGTAATTCAACATTAATACGACATTTATGGGTCCCAAAAATATCGGCACATAGCCTAAGCATGATTTTAACATAAGTCTTAGCTTAATTTCTATAACACGTGGAGGATATGTGGGTATTGACTTGATTATTTGATTATGCAACTCCACGGGAACAATTCAGTCACAAATTCTATGGTACAGGCCCACACGCCTGCGACCTAGCATGTGCATCACCTCCATACCAATCATATAACATGTAATTCAGAGATTTATACCCTCAGAACCAAGTTTAGAAGTGTTACATACCTCAAACTATGCGAAACTCTACTCCAACAAGACCTTGCCTCGCGTAACGGCGTCCAAATGCCTCGAATCTAGCCACAAATAGTTCGATACAATCAACACGAGCTAGAGGAATCAATTCCATATGAAATTAATAAGTTTTTAATTAAAAGTTAAAAAGTTCACTCAAAAGCCGGTTCCCATGCCCACATCTCGGAATCCAACAAAACTCACAAATAATCTGGAAGCCCATTCAACCACTAGTCCAACCATAGGAAATTTACATAAAACCAACACCAAATCGACAACCAAATCCCCACTTTAAACTCTCCAAATCCCTAGTCTCAACTCCAAAAATTACACCTCAAAACCACACAATCTAGGCGGGGAATTCAATGGGGAAACATAATTATTGAATAAATTTAACCATAAGTGACTAACCTCAAGAAACCCCTCAAAAATCCTCTCAAACATTGCCTAAGTCCGAGCTTGAAATGTCCAAAATGATGAAAATCTTGGAAACCCTCGAATTTGAACACTGCCCAGTGTTTTCGCACCTGCGGCCCAAAATTCTGCTTTTGCGGGACCGCACCTGCGGTGAAACCTATGCATCTGCGGAGCTCACTTAAGCTCCCAGACTCCGCACCTGCGCACCCAAATCTGCACCTGCAGAAGCGCTTCTATGCTCACACGTCCGCTTATGTGGAAACACCTGACCCCCTTCAGCCTCTCTCATTCTCCACTTCTGTGACTTGCTCTTCTCATCTGCGACCACTGGCCAATCCTTTCCAGGTCCCACCTGCGCTTCGTAGCTCGCACCGACGACCAAAGCTCCGTAGGTGCGATTGCACCAGAAGACTCCCAGCTTTAGCAATCTTTCAAACTCCAAATCTTATTTTCTTAACCATCCGAACTCCTCCCGAGGCCCCCGGGACCTCAACCAAATACACAAACAAGTCCTAAAACAGGATACGAACCTAGTCGAGCCCTCAAATTACATCAAAGAACATCAAAACACGAATCGCACCCCAATTCAAGCTTATCAAATCACGTCCTATTGACCTCAAATTTTATACAGAAGTCATAAATGACACCATAGACCTACTCCAACTCCCGGAACGCCATTTTGAGTGTGGTAAACACAAAGTCGACTCTCGGTCAAACTTCCAAATTTCAAATTTTCGCTATTTCAAGTCTAATTCCACTACAAACCTCTAAATCACAATCCGGACACACTCTTAAGTCCAAAATCACTCAACGGAGCTAAGGAACCATAAAAACTCCATTTCGGAGTCGTTTACACATAAGTCATCATCCGGTCACCCTTTTCAACTTAAGCTTCCAACTTTGAGACTAAGTGTCTTAACTCATTCTGAAACCTCTCCGAACCAGAACCAAATACACCAGCAAGTCACATATCAATTGTAAAGCATAATATGAGCAGTAAATGGGGGAACGAGGCTACAACTCTCAAAATGACTGGCCGGGTCGTTACATCCTCTCCCACTTAAACAAACATTCATCCTCGAACGGGTCTAGAAACGTACCTGGAGTCTCAAATAGGTATGGATATTTGCTCCGTATCTCCCGCTCGCTCTCCCAAGTAGCCTCCTCAACTGGCTAACCTCACCACTGCACTTTCGCTGAAGCTATATCCTTGGATCTCAACTTTCAAACCTAGCAACCCAAAATGGCCACCGGCACCACATCATAAGTCAAATAACCATCCAACCGAACCGTGCTGAAATCCAAAACATGAGACAGGTCGCCGACATACTTCCAGAGCATAGAAACATGAAACACTAGATGCGCACTCGACAAACTAGGTGGAAAGGCAAGCTTGTAAGCCACCTCTCCAATCCTCTAAAGTACCTCAAACGACCCAATATACCGAGGGGTCAACTTGCCCTTCTTCCCAAATCTCATAACACCTCTCATGTGTGAAACCTTGAGCAGTACCTTCTCCCCGACCATGAAAGCAACATCACAAACCTTCCGATTGGCGTAATGCTTTTGTTTAGACTGCTCCATGCGAAGCTAATCCTGAATCAATTTAACCTTGTCAAATAAATCATGAACGAAGTCAATACCCAATAGCCTAGCCTCCCTTGGCTCAAACCATCCCACCGGAGATCGAAACTGTCTCCCATACAAAGCCTCATACGGAGCCGTCTGAATGCTCGACTGGTAGCTGTTGTTGTAGGAAAATGCTACGAGCAGTAGGAACTGATCCCAAGAACCCCCCAAAATCTATGACATAAGCGCGTAGCATGTTCTCCAATATCTGAATAGTGCGCTCGGACTATCCATCCGTCTGAGGGTGAAATGTTGTACTCAACTCGACCTGGGTCCCCAACTCATGTTGCACTGCTCTCTAGAACTACTACATAAATTGCGTGCCCCGATCTAAAATTATGGACACCGGCACACCATGAATGTGAACAATTTCGCGGATGTAAATCTCAACGAACCGCTCCGAGGAATAAGTAGTCCCAATTGAAATGAAGTGTGCAGACTTGGCCAGCTGATCCACAAACACCCAAATAGCATCAAACTTTCTAGAAGTCCATAGGAGCCCAATTACAAAATCGATGGTGATACGCTCCCATTTCCACTCTGGAATCTCAAGCCTCTGAAGCAATACACCCGGTCTCTGATGCTCATACTTTACCTGCTGACAGTTAAGGCACCGAGCTACAAACCCCACTATATCCTTCTTCATCCCCCTCCATCAATAGTGGTACCGCAAATCCCAGTACATCTTCGCGGTACCCGAATGAATGGAATACCGCGAACTGTAGGCCTCCTCAAGAATCAACTCACATAGCCCATATACATTAGGCACACAAATCTGACCCTACATCCTCAACACCCCATCATCCCCAATAGTATCATCTCTGGCATCACCGTGCTGAACCGTGCCCTTAAGGAAAAGTAAATGAGGATCATTATACTAGCGCTCTATGATGCGATCATATAAGGAAGACCGAGAAACCACACAAGCTAGAACCCGGCTGGGCTTTGAAATATCTAATCTCACGAACCGGTTGGGCGAGGCCTGAACATCAACTGCAAGCAGTCTCTCACCAACAGTAATGAATGCAAGGCTGCCCATACTCACCGCCTTTCTACTCAAGGCGTCGACCACCGCATTGGCCTTTCCGGGATCATACAGAATGGTGATATCATAATCTTTTAGCATCTCCAACCATCTCCGCTGCCTCAAATTTAGATCTTTCTATTTGAACAAGTGCTATAGACTCCGATGATCTGTAAATACCTCACAATACACACCATAAAGATAGTGCCTCCAAATCTTCGGTGCATGAACAATGGCATCCAACTCCAAATCATGAACATGGTAGTTCTTCTCATGGGACTTCAACTGACGCGAAGCATAAGCAATCACTCTACCTCCCTGCATCAAGACACACCCAATACCAATCCAAGAAGCATCACAATACATTGTATAAGAACCAGAAGTTGAAGGTAGAACTAAAACTGGAGTTGTGGTCATGGCAGTCTTGAGCTTCTGGAAGCTCTCCTCACACTCATCCGGCCACCTGCAAGGAGCAACCTTATGGGTCAATTTGGTCAAAGGTAATGCAATAGACGAGAAACCCTCCACGAAGCGATGATAATAACCGGCCAAGCTGAGGAAGCGCCGAATCTCCATAGCTGAGGACGGCCTGGGCCAACTCTAAACCGCCTCTATCTTCTTTGGATCCACCTTAATCCCCTCACTGGACA
Source organism: Nicotiana otophora (assembly GCA_000715115.1). Classification (NCBI taxonomy): domain Eukaryota; kingdom Viridiplantae; phylum Streptophyta; class Magnoliopsida; order Solanales; family Solanaceae; genus Nicotiana; species Nicotiana otophora. The sequence goes on from AWOL01S0014198.1 coordinate 25,128, forward strand.
CTATATGCCACAAGAACGCCACTGAACTAAGCCATAACTCACACTTAGAGAACTTGGCATAGAGCTTCTCCTCCCTCAACCGCTGCAACACAATCCTCAAATATTGGGCATGCTCCTCCTGGCTACGAGAGCACACCAGGATATCATCAATGAATACTATGACAAACGAGTCGAGAAAAGGCAGAAATACACTGTTCATCAGATGCATGAATGTTGCTGGGGCATTACTCAGTCCAAAATACATCATAAGGAACTCATAATGACCATAACGAGTCTTGAATGTTGTCTTTAGAATATCTGAGTCCCGAATATTCAACTGGTGATACCCAGACCTCAAATCAATCTTTGAGAACACCCTCGCTCCCTGAAGCTGGTCAAATAGATCATCAATATGCGGCAAAGGATACTTGTTCTGGATTGTAACTTTCTTCAACTGCCTATAGTCGATGCACATCTGCATAGTACCATCCTTCTTCACAAACATAACTAGTGCACCCAAGGTGTCACACTAGGCCTAATAAACCCCTTATCAAGAAGTTCCTGAAGCTGTTCTTTCAATTACTTCCACTCAGCTGGTGCCATACAATACGGAGGAATAGAAATGGGTTGAGTGTCCGGCACCAAGTCAATACCAAAGTCAATATCCTTGTTGGGCGGCATGCCCGACAGGTCTGCATGAAACACATCCAGAAAATCTTGCACCACCGGAACAGAGTCAATAGTAGGCGTATCAGCACCAATATCCCTCACCAAGGCAAAATATGATAGACATCCCTTCCCAATAATCCGTTAGGCTTTCAAATAAGAAATCACTATGCTGGGAACATAATCTAGAGAACATCTCCACTCAATCCTTGGCAACCCCGGCATCGCTAACGTCTCGGTCTTAGCGTGACAATCCAAAATAGCATGATATGGAGACAACTAATCCATACCCAAGATCACCATACTAAGCAGCAAGAGATCAACTCTAGTATCAAATCCCCCAATAGTCACTACACACGACCGGTATACACGATCCACAAAAATAGTATCGCCCACCAGCGTAGATACAAGAACAAATGAAACTAATGACTCACGGGGCATATCCTGATAATGAGCAAAATTCGATGATATATACGAATAAGTGGAACGAGGGTCAAATAATGAAGAAGGATATCTTTGGCATTCTGAGACAACACTTATGATCATTGTGTCTGAAGCAATAACATCTGGTCTAGCAGGATAAGCATAGAATCGGGCCTGGCTGCCACCTGATCAGCCTCCCCCTCTAAGGCAACCCCTAGCTGCCCGAGCCCCACCCCGAGCTGGCTGGGAGGGTGGTGAAATAACTGGTGCCGAAGTCGTAGTCTGACTCTTCTACTAAGCTGGACCTCCCGAATGGCAGGGGCAATGACTCTTCATGTGACCCAAATCTCCACACTCAAAACAACCCCTCTAGGACAATGGCGGCAAGTACTGAGGCAGACCCCAAGAATTGAAATAACTATCAGAACAACCTGGTACAAATGAACCCTGAACTGATAGTACACGAGATAAACGCGAAGCTGGAAGAGCACTGAGAGATGACTGACCCGGACGGGCACTTTATGAACCATGGCTAGATGATGCACCACGGTGAACTGGACGAGCCATCCGAGCGGACCTATAAGGACGACCCCTACTGTGGTAAGAGTGTCCCCAAGAAGGAACACCACTAGGACCACCCAAACCTCAAGGCCTCCTGTCCTCCCTCTCTTCACACTACTGACTATGGACCATCTCTATCTGCCAAGCAATATCGACCACCGCGTCAAAAGTAGCACCATATACCCTCTCCCGAGTCATGAGCAACTGCAACTGTTATGTGAGGCCATCAATTAACCTCCTAATCCTATCCATATCCGTGAGAACCAATCAAACTACCTGACGAGCCAACTCAGAAAACCTCATCTCGCACTGGGTCACAGACATGCCATCCTAATGTAGCTTCTCAAACTGTCTGCGCAGCTCCTCCCTGTGAGACTGTGGCACGAACTTCTCCAAGAAGAGAACATAGAACTCACGCCATGTAAGTGGTGCTGCACCGACCGACCTGTGTCTCTCATAAGCCTTCCACCATCTGAAGGCAACTCCAGTAAGCTGAAAATTAGTGAATGAAACCCAACTGGTCTCCAGAATACCTGCCATGTGAAGAATCTGCTAGTACCTATCCAAAAAGTCCCAGGCATCCTCCCACTGAATAATGGAGGCTGGAGTCTCCCAAATCTCTCTAGTCTCCTCTGCTCATCATCATTCATAATGGGAGTCACCTAGGCCTGAGCATCTGCAACCGGCTAGGCTGGTGGTACTCCCAGTTTCTGAAGTCCTTGCATCACCTGCTCTCGAGTATGGGCAGCGGGAGTCTGAGTACCTCCCCCGACCTGAGAAGTTCCTGCTGCGGCCGCAACAGAAACCTCCTAAGCAAGGCTAGTGCACATAGTAAACATCTGAGCCAAAATATCCTGAAGGCCTAAAATCATAATGGGCACAGCTGGTCCTGAAGCCTCACGTACTCACACTCTGAGAGTACTCAATCACTCAATATTGTACGGGACAGGTCTAGCCCGGGGAAGATCCATCCCTCAATATAAATGTATAGGGCAACTCCAGTCTAGGGAACTCCATCCCAAATGTGAATATATAGGGAAACTCGATGCCTAGGGAACTCCATCCCAAATATAATATCCATTGCGCTCACTGTGGGGGTGCAGACTCCGGAGGGGCTCCTTCAGCCCAAGTGCTATAATATGCTAGGTTCGGGCATAAATAAATAAAAGCATGTTACAGCGTGAAGTCCGATCCCTTAATTATCACTCACAATTAGGCCCTCGGCCTCACTCAATCATTAATCTCTCTAGTTTCTCGGGCCCACAATGTCATGAAAATCAGCCCGTCATGATGATATGTCATAGAGACTGAGATATGATATGCAAATGGTAGATGTGACTGAGTTCATAATTGTACTTTTAAACAAGTAATTCAACAGTAATACGAGCTCTATAGGTCCCAAAAATATCGGCACATGGCCTAAGCATGATTTTAACATGAGTCTCAGCTCAATTTCTATAACACGTGGAGGATATATGGCTATTGACATGATTATTTGATTATGCAACTCTACGGGAACAATTAAGTCACAATTTCTATGGTCCACGCCCACAAGCCCGTCACCTAGCATGTACGTCACCTCCATACCAAACATATAACACGTAATTCAGGGATTTATACCCTCAAAACCAAGTTTAGAAGTGTTACTTACCTCAAACTATGTCAAAGACTACTCCAACAAGCCATTGCTGCGCGAAACGACCTCCAAAATGCCTCGAATCTAGCCATAAATAGTTCAATACAATCAACACAAGCTAAAGGAATCAACTCTATATAAAATTAATAAGTTTATTATTAAAAGTCAAAAAGTCCACTCAAAAGTTGGCCCCCGGCCTACTTCTCGGAATCCAACAAAAGTCACAAATATCCAGAGGTCCATTAAACCACGAATCAAACCATACCAAATTTACCAAAATTCAACACCAAATCGACATACAAATTCCCAATTTAAACTCTTGAAATCCCTAGTCTCAACACCCAAATTACACCTCAAAACCACACAATCTAGGTGGGGAATTCAATGGGGAAACATAATTCTTGAATAAATTTAACCACAAGTTACTTATTCTCAAGAAACCCATCAAAAATCCTCTCAAACATCGCCTAATTCCGAGCTTGAAATGTCCAAAATGATGAAAATCTCGAAAACCTTCGAATTTAAACATTGCCCAGTGATTTCGCACATGCGGCCCAAAGTTCTGTTTTTGTGGGACCGCACCTGTGGTGCAACCTCCGCATTTGCGGAGCTCAATTCAGCACCCAGACTATGCACCTGCGCACCAAAACCGGCACCTGCAGTAGCGGTTTTCTGCTCACAGGTCCGCTTCTGCGGAAACACCTCACCCCCTCCAGCCTCTATCATTCTCCGCTTCTGCAACCACTTTTCTGCAGGAGCGACTCTGCTTCTGCGACATGCTCTTCACATCTGTGATAACTAGCCAATCTTTGCAGGTCGCACCTGTGCTTCCCAGATCACACTTGCAACCAAAGTTCCGCTGGTGCGATTGCACCAGAAGACTCCCAGCTTCAGCAATCTTTCAAACTCCAAATATTGATCCGTTAACCATCCGAACTCCACCCGAGGCCCCCGGGACCTCAACCAAATACGCTAACAAGTCCTAAAACATGATATGAACCTGGTCAAGCCCTCAAATCACATCAAACAACATCAAAACATGAATCGCACCCAAATTCAAACTTAATGAAACTAAGGAATTCCAACTTCAACAAACGATGCCAAAACCTATCAAATCATGTCCGATTAACTTAAAATTTGCACACAAATCACAAATGACACCACAGACCTACTCCAACTCTTGAAACCCTATTCCGAGCCCGGTAACCACAAAGTCAACTCTCGATCAAACTTCTAAATTTCCAACTTTCGCCATTTAAAGTCTAATTCAACTACGGACCTCCAAATCACAATCTGGACACACTTCTAAGTCCAGAATCAGCCAACGAAGCTAACGGGACCATAAAAGCTCCATTCCGTAGTCGTTTGCACATAAGTCAACATCTGGCCACCTTTTTTAACTTAAGCTTCCAACGTTGAGACTAAGTGTCCCAACTCATTCTGAAACCTCTCCACATAAGAACAAACTACCCCGACAAGTTACATAACAGCTATAAAGCATAAAATCAGCAGTAAATGTGGGAACGTGGATACAACTCTCAAAACGACCGGCCGGGTCGTTACAAAATCACTTACCCCCAATGTCTTGTATGCAATATCCATGAGAAATCACCCCTCTCTAAGACTAGGGTTCAGATTATGAGAAATAAGCTCAAAGTCCCGAAATACACAACTTTAAATGTTTGCCTAGAGGCACCCTTCGTGATCGCGACAGGGCACTCATGATCGTGAAGCACAAACGCAACCAGCTTCACTAGCCCTTCTATGAAAATGTGAAGACACAGAAGCAAACGCGATGCGCAACAACTCCAATGCAATGTGAACCCAATCCAACAAAATGTGAATGCGAAAGCCCAATGTCCTACCCACCTGCTCAACTTCGCGAATGCCATCACCACATACGAACGCGGTCAACCAACTTGCCCGACACTATGTGAATGTGGTCTACCATCCACGAACGCGACGGAAAACTTGCCGGCGACAAAATACTCTACGCGATAGCGATGATCCTTCTGCAATCATGAAGCTCATAAGAGCACTAGAACATCAGCAATACAAAACTTACCCGAAATGATCTAAAATAACCCCGAATCACACCCGAGGCCCCCCGGGATCCCATCCAAACATATCAGCAAGTCCAAATATAGCTATCAAACCTACCAAAAGGCTCAAAATGCTACAATTAACATCTAAAGTAACAATGAACATCAAAAGTATCCTCTTAACTATAAAATTGTCAAACTTCGATGAACGCATCAGAATCATACTTAGACATTTTAGATCACAACCAAACTTCACACACAAGTTACAATCAACAAATCAAACCTATACAACTTCTCAATACTATAATAGGCCTCTGATATCACCAAAGTCAATTCTCGATCAAGCCTATAAACTCTCCAATTCTTAAAATGGCCGACTTTCGACAATTATAGCCAAAACCTTCAAGGAATATCAAAATTAAAATCCAAGCCTACTCCCAGGTCCAAATAACCATACAAACCTATTTTAATCATCGAATCTCAAATCTGAGGTCGTTTACTAAAAAGTCATATCTTGGTCATCTTTTTAAGTTAAAACTTCCAAATTGAGAATCACTCTATCAAATCAATACTGAACATTTCGAAAATCAAAACCAACCATACACGCAAGTCATAATACACCATATGAAGCGAATCTGAGTCTCTAATAATAGAATGAAATGTTAGAACAAAAAATAACCAGTCGGTTCGTTACACTAGGTTATGACCTTTGGCGGATAGAGTTGGACATATGATATTCATTATTTGAACTATATGAGTTACCTATCCATGTTTATTTTATTCTATGACTACGTGATGAAACTAAATCATGATTAGAATCCATGTTAGATCTATGACTTGTTTGATTTGGACACGGTGAGCTTCTTTTCACGTGTTGAGCTTTCTAATTTAGCCGTAGTCATACAATTGGCTTACTTGATTTATGATTTGTTGGCTTCTGGCTTCATTGCTCGTGTTATTGTCATAATAAGACTTAAAATGTTCAATAAGCAATTGAACTATTATGAAAAGTTAGAATACACAATTAGCCAGAGCCATCTCTCATTCATATAAATCTTCGCCCGCATTTTATTATTATGTCTTGGTGCGTCTTTATGATATCATTCATACGCATATTCCCAAGTTGGAAAATTTGATATTGAGAAAAGTTGATAATTTTGGCACTAATGACATTATGAGCAGATATTGATTACTGATGATATTGTGTGAATCGAATTACACGCTATGTGTGGATCGGGTTCTACGTTGCAACGGTAATATGGCTGGGTCGGGTTACATGCTGTAACATTATTATTAGTGGATCACGTTGAACGATGCAACATCATTTGGATATAGATCCATTCCTCTGGAGTCAGGTAATTGCCCATGTTACTTTGGGCCTTGTGAGCGCAGGCACCAGGTGGTGCTAATTTGGACACTTGACCAGTGTTAGGTATATAGTTGGTATAGTGTAACAACTTGATCGGTCATTTTGAACTCTAGTATTCCACTTGGCAGTTTGAAACATAGTATCTTCATATGATGTATTACGACTTGCGTGTATGTTCATTTTCGATGTTTGAGAGGTCCGGGTTTGTTTTGGAAAAATGATTCTCTATTCGGAGACTTTAAGTTGGAAGAGTTGACCAAGGTTTGACTTTGAGTAAAGAATCGGGATTTGAATGTTATAATAGGTTTGTATGGTGATTTTGGACTTGGCGTATGTTCGGGTCAGGTTTCGGGTGGTCCGGAAGAGAATCGGTTCCTATTGTCGGAAGTTAGCATTTTGAAGGTTTTAGAATTTGCTATGTTTGACTTGGAGTGGAATTTGGTGTTATCAAACTCCCAGTGTAGTTTCGAAACCTTATATATGTTCATTTAGTTTATTGGAACTTTTGGGAAAAGTGTGATTTTAATGCGAAATGTCTAGGTGTGATACAGACGCGTTCGGTGAAGTTTGTATGTGTGAAAGTTAAGAGAGTGATTTGGTTTTAGATTCTTGGTTTTTATATTATCTGTGGTGTTTAGATCCTTTTTATATGTTTGAATAATGTATTTGGACTTTTTGGTATGATTGGACGAGGTCTCGAGAGGCTTGGGTGCATTTCGGGGTAGTTTTGGACCATTTCTATGTAATGTGAAGCAGTTTAGTTACTGGTGTGTTGCAAGGCTTATGATTGTAGAAAAGGATTTAGGAGCTGGGATAATTGTTCTTTGCGTTTGCGACCACAGGGTCGCATTCGCATACTGTGTTTGGAAGCTGGGGCTACGTGCTTCGCTTTCGCATGGTCATGTTCGCATTTGCATATTTTTGGCAGACTGGTATCAATGTTCATGTGGCTTTGATCATGTTTGCGTAGAGGGAGAGAATGGATGCATTGATAGCTTAGACTCATGGAATGGGTCTTATAAAAATATTTTTACATGGGATAATGAGCATGCAATAGTAGCTTAGACTCATGCGGTGGCTCTTATATATATTTTGATATTGGATCATGAGCATGCATTGGTAGCTTAGACTCATGCAGTGACTCTTATATATATTTTGATAGTGGATCATGAGCATGCATTGGTAGCTTAGACTCATGCAGTGGCTCTTATATATATATTTTGATAGTGGATCATGAGCATGCATTGGTAGCATAGACTCATGCAATGGATCTTACATATGTATGAATGTTGAGTGGATCATACCATGATTATGAAAGGAATTCAGATAAATAACGTCGTACTCTATCTCTTGTCTGAAAAGCATGTCTAAATTTTAGATTTACTGTGTTTCTACTGGTGGACTTGATTAATGATATCATGTTTTACTTCATGTTCTAATAGTATTTCCATATGCTTATTAAGATGTTAGTAGGTGTTAGTGGCGACCACTCGTCACTACTTTTTCGAGGCTAGACTTGATACTTATTGGGTGCCGTAGTTTTGTACTCATACTGCACTTCTGTACATTTTATACAGGCTCTGAGGCTGGTTTTAGCGGTACCCATTGAGCTGAGTAGGAGTATTTTGTTGGAGACTTCGTGATGAGCTGCTTTACTTGATCCAATCCACAGTACATGGAGTCTCCATTCCTTCCTTGTTTATATTTGTCTATGTATTTTTATTTCTGAACAAATGTTGTTGTTCAGTTGAAACTATGTACTCTTATTAAATGATCGTAATGATGTTGTAACACTCGATTTTGGGAGAGTATGTAAGACATTTTAGTCGTATTTGGACCCTGTCTGAGATTCATGTATTTGTAATTTTATATATGAGACTTGTTCTGCCTTGTATTTATATCATTAATCAATGAATGGATTAATAAGTGAACCACAATATTATTGTTTAAGTGTTGGCTTGCCTAGCAAGTAGGTTAGGCGTCATCACAACCTTTGGACGGATTTTGGGTCGTGACAAGTTGGTATCAAAGCTCTAGATTCTAAGGGTCTTACAAATAATAAGCAGGCCTAGTAGAGTTTTGTAAATTAGTACAGACACGCCAGTATCTATCCACGAGACGCTATAGGGCTCTAGGAACTTTCACCTTTCTTGATTCCTTATCATGTGATTTTATTTCAGCTTGAAGCCTATATCTTCAGTTTATTTCTATTCATTCGTATGCGATGTTGAGTACTCGATATCAGCTGGGCACCGGCAAGTTGTGATGATGTTGCAGATATGGTGTGGGATGTTACTATCGCCACTTTGTGGAGGGGTTTTCATCTATTGCAGCCCTAGTGTTGGCATTGCCCCTATGTCCATAACCATACATAGTATATTGTGATGCTTTACACATTGGTCTTGGTTTGGTAGACCAGTATATTGATGTTGAATGGTAGGATGATTGCTTTTGTTCATGATAGTTGAAGTCCCATGAGAAGAATTATCCAACTTATGATACGGGGATGGCGGACTATTGTATCTTCAGGGTCGAAATTGTGTTCCCAATGTTAATGGTTTGAGGGATTTTATTCTTAAGGAGGTCCATAGTTTGTGTTATTCTATTTATTCAGGTGCTAAGAAGATGTATCGTGATTTGAAGCTAGACTAATGGTGACAGATGATAAAGAAGGAAATTGTGGGACATGTCTCCCTGTGTTTGAATTGTCGACAGGTCAGGTATGAGCATTAGAGACCGAGTGGTTTGCTTCAGAAGATGGCTATACTGGAGTAGAAGTGGGACCAAATCATTATGGATTTGTGATAGGGTTGCCACGACCTTGAGGAATTTTCATGCTATTTGGGTCATTGTGGACAATTTGAGAGTTTGACTGTGACGGGAGGGTTTTGCTTGAGATACAAAGGGAATATAAATGCTTGATTATCATCTTGGTGTATAATATAGTCTAGAGTTTTGGATGGGTTGATGGACCTTTGTCACAATCTAGAATCCCAACCAAGGGGTTGTGATTGCGCCTAACACCGCTTTCTAGGCAAGCCAACACTTAGCAACAATAAGTAAAGTAAGTTTAATAGTTAACAACATTATAATAAAGAGAAAGAGTGAAATCTTAAAAATATATAATAAGGCTACAATCCATCGTTGTCTAATCCTCTTCCCAAGATTTGGTGTCACAAGTACATGAGCTACTAAGAGTAATAAATACAAAGTCTACAAGACAATACAATAATCTGGTACAATGAACAGTAAATAAAGGATAGGAATGGGACTCTAGGGTCTGCTAACTGCATGAACCACTACTTCAAGTCTCCTGAATATTCCAAGCTGATTACCTCTGGGAGCACCACAAGGACCAACAACGGGATCTATACAAGAAGTGCAGAAGTGTAGTATGAATACAACCGACCTCATGAACTCAATAACTATCAAGCATAACCTCGACGAGGTAGTGACGAGGCTATGACAAGACACTTACTATAAATTTGTACAAGTAATAAAAAGAAAGCAATGGCAAATAGTGAGACGAGTAAAGTCATAAAATTTAAATAAGATAATAAATAACAAGGTTCCCATAAATAACATCACGGGAAAACCTTATAATGCAAACATGTCACGACCCCAAAATTCCACCTTTAGGATCGTGATGGCACCTAGTACCTAGGACTAGGTAAGTCTATCACATAGCAAGATCAACATAACCAAACACCAAATTAAATAATAATGTAATCTGAATATTGCTCATAACCGAAAGCGTAAATACAAAAGTCACATAAATTCCAAACCGGTACTACCGAATCTAAGCTCTACAAAGAGCACATGTGAAATTTAAAAATACAATATTGTTTGGAAATACAATAAACAGTAGTAAGAAAATCAGCATAAGGTAACTCCAAGGCCTGCGAGCGAAGTAGCAGGTATACCTTGAAGTCTCTATAGCAAATCTCAAAATCAGCTCCCTAATGACCAGCACGCTCAGAGGTACCTGGATCTACACAATAATGTACAGAAGCATAGTAGGAATACACCACAATCTGTACCTAGTAAGTATCAAGACTAACCTCAGTGAAGTAGTGACAAGGTTCAAGCCAAAACACTCACTAGACATAAACTATGGAGATTATCAGTATAAAGTTAAAAACATAAAGCGAAATCAATAAATGGCAACAAAGAGTGAACATGTGAAAATATAACAAATTAACCCAAACACAGTTAAAGTACAAGTGAATCAATTAAAAGAATAACACTTCAAATCCTCAAGCCCATCCTACCCCGAGGTACCACACCTCATAATCACAAATCGGGAGTCACAAATCACAAGTCAATTCTTATAACGCCGCGTGAGCTTCACATTTTAAAACATTTTCTCGAAATAGCTTCACGTGCATAAGACCCCTTATCTCGCTGCGTGTGCTTCACAATGAAGTATTTCCCCTTACTATAAACAGGCGCATAAAAGCCCCTTATTTCGCCACATCTTATTCACACCACCCTTATGCCGTCGCATTCGCATCTCATTCACAACATGACGATCAGCTCGAACCATACGTGAACATATATCACAACGTTGCCCGAAATACTATACCAATGTCGCAACAATACATAACCCACGGCTCAACAACAACGAATGCAAGAATTACAACAACAACACAATGAAATGGAGAATAACTCAACAATGAAATGTGTTCCATATAACAACTTCAATCTAACATAGTACATACTAGTCACCTCATGTACACGTCAATTCAATGTAAGAGTCTAGTCCGGTCAATTATCACACATAAGCCCCTGTACACACTCGTCACCTCATGTATACGTCTTTCACATAGTACAATTAATGCAATTAGACCAAATCCAAAGGGGATGTTCAATCCACACAAAGTTAGGCAAGATACTTACCTCAATTAGGCCAAATGAATACTCTAAAAGTGCTTTTCCTTTAAAATTCACCTACGCACGACTCAAATCTAGCCAAAAATAACTTAATAATATCAAACAATGCAAGAGAACCCAATTTCAATTAATAAAGTTAAGATATTTACAAAATTCCCCAAAATTCAGCCCCGGGACTGCCCGGTTAAAACTCGACTCGAAGGGTAGATCTCGACTACCATAACATGTCACGCCCCGACCTGGAGGAGCGCGACCGGCGCTCAACCAAGATAACCTGGCCGAGCAATCCTACTAGATAACCTTCTACCCAACTCGCCCATGAATAAAGAGAAGATACATTTATATCATTAATTAAACATTGAGTGGATTTCATGAACAATGCTAATTCTATTACCATTAGTCACTTCATTTTATAGTCTCAAAATACATGCACAATCATAGTTGAAGTACAACAAGTGATTCAAATACAACAAGGCTAGTTTTACTTTCCCAACACCTATATACAACCCACACTATGTCTACGAAGCCTCTAACAGAAACAAAAGAGTGTTACGATAGTGCCGGCAACAAGGCTCCGGCTATACCTCAAAACACTATGTACATGGAACAAGAGATACAGGACCCCGAAATGAAGTGGGGCACACAAAGTCAGCTGAGGAGAGGGTGTGCTGCTATCCCTAATAAATACGACCAGCTATGGAACCAGCTGCATCCATTAAAGATTTAGCGCCTCCGGCAAAAGGGACGTTAGTACATGTCGAATAGTACTAGTACGAAAACCAAACACCTATGCAAGGACTTGGATATACAACATGAATGTGATGAATCATGGTAGCAATAAAAGTCTTAGTCAGCCATTAAAGCCATAGAAAATTTATTAAGAACTTTCAATAACATTTATAAATTCATAAGTCGGGGATCCTCTACAACTACCTTTACATAAAGCGGCCCTGCCGTCTCACCCCAACGTATGCGGGTGAAGGTGCAATCACAATACCATAAATTCTACACAAAGCGTCCTTGCTACCTCACCCCAATGTATGCAGGTGGAGGTGTATTCACAATGCCACAAACTCTACACAAAGTGGCCCTACCGCCTCACCCCGATGTATGCGGGTGGAGGTGTATTCATAATGCCACAAACTCTATACAAAGCAGCCCCGCTGCCTCACCCCAATGTATGCGGGTGGAGGTGCATTCACAATGCCACATTTTGGATTCCCAAAACAATAATAATTTGTAAAAAAGAGTTTCCTTTTAAATCAATCATTTGGCACCTTTGGCCTTAGCAAGTGTAAGTTCATAAGGTTTCATCATGTGAGAAATAAGTGTGTAATCACATTGATTTCATACAAGATCTTCTTCCCAAAAGGGGTATAACATAATTAAGTTAAAAATAGAGAATCACTAACACACGAGGGTTCTAACACGTTATGCCAATCAGGAATCAATTTTACTAGTTTGAATACCCCACATCAATAGTATTTCATGTTCGACTACACATGATAGAACTTTACAAGGATTCGGGAATTCCGATACTAGAAGAAGAGTTTAGCCTTCATACTTTGCTTTGAGCTTTTCCTAATTCACTACAGAGTTCCGAAAATCCTAGCAACCTCGATCAATTTAGAGACATGGAAAAATTGAACACAAATTAGGAAGATATTCATGGTTTCATCTCATTTGAGCATTTAATCAAACACCAGGCGTGAAAATTCGATTACAAGGTTATTCCAGAAGATTTCCTTCACTTCATAACTAATTCAATACGAAGAGTTTACTCATACTAGTTCAATTACCTCCCCACCATCCTCATAGCTACATGCATGCATAAATAACAACTCTTATACCCAAGAATCATACTCCCAATTAAAAATATTCTATCTAAACTCGAAATTGAAGACTAGGGTTAGAACCTTACCTCTTGGATGAAGACCTTGTGATGTTTCCTTGTGAATTCTCCAAGTCTTGAACAGGAATTGATGAACAATTAGACTAGGGTTTCCTACTCTCTCTCTAGAACACTCTCCCGTCTCTCTAAAATAACAGATTTCTCTTTCAAAATGAGCCCCAAGGGCTTTTAATCAAAATAGGTTCGGCTAAAAAAAATTAGAAAAATGAAGCCCCGAGACAGATTTGCGGTCCGCATAATGGCCTTCGAAAACTGGGCACCACTGCCTCACTCTACGGCCGGTCTGCGGTCCGCAGACCAAATTGGGGGTCGTATAATGCGCCGCAGAAGTGCCCTCCGAAATTTTTTGTGATGGGTCTGCGATGGGTTATGCGGCCCACAAAGTGATTATGCGGCCGCATAATGGTCTAAAAACATTACCCATATTTCTGCCTTAGTCTGCGGTAGATCTGCAGTCTGTAGATCAGTTCTACAATCGCAAAATAGTCCGCAGAAAATGCCCTGCACGTCCAAAAATATTTCTTCAACTCCCCAACGCACTGTTCAATCTAAAAAGTCCGAACCGCGGCTCACAAGCTCCCTGCAATGAATCCCTAAAATCATCAACACATAAGTCTACTTTAGTACCACGAAACCTCGGGTTTTAGGTAAAATTTAACGGGGTAACAATTCACCATTAGCACCTAATGAGGGTTAAAATTCACCATAACTCCTCGAATAAGGGTCAAAATTCACCATTAGCACCCAATGTGACTCAGCTGCTATAACACACACCAGTAATTTCAATATTTGACTAACTCCCCAAATTTCCAAAATTTTCGCGAGAGTTTCTCCTGTAACTGGGCCTATCCACCTGTCAGAGAATCCCAGAAACCAATCCTAACAACATGTACATGAACCAATAATGTAACATAACATAACAACAACGACAACCGTGCCCTCACGAGCAGTATAACACACACAAACAAACACCCTTAACATCAACTGTACAAATGATACATAATTCATATAAGGTAAACTCTTAACATTTTTATAGAACACAACTTTATAAATACATGGTTATTCAAACAAATGAGGGTATTTCTTCTTCATTTCTTCCTCGGCCTCCCAGGTGGCGTCTTCAACCTACTGGTTCCGCCATAGTACTTTCACGGAGGCAATCTCACTGTACCTCAAATTTTGAACTTGCCTATCCAGAATGGCAATTGGAATTTCTTCATAAGTCAATTATTCATTAACTTCAATAGTCTCAACTGGAACAATAAGCGACGGATCTCCAACCACATTCTTTAACATGGATACGCGAAACACTGGGTTTTAGGTAAACTTTTACAGGGCCTTACATAACCCCACGAGTCCATATATGTGTTTTGTAATAAAATCTAAGTCTAATTGGACTCTCAAATCTAAAAAAAACAATTCAAAGCATAGACACAATTTCTCAAACGTTCTTTTCAACTTCCATGGATTAGATGTTAAATCTCATAAACAACAATGTAATTTAATTGCAATTGGATCAAAATCACATACCCACTAGTTGTGCATGAACATCTCCTTCTAAAATTGCCCTCCACCGAGCCTAAAGCGCAAAAATGTGATACATGAGACTAAGTCCCGAACTCCCAACCTTTTGTTCACTTGCGGAAGTCACAAATGCGACCTTGCGAACCCTCGCAAATGCGGGAAACCCATTGCAAATGTGGTGCCTGCTGAAAACAAAAGATATCTCAAATGCGACACTGACTTCACATATGCGAAGTCAGGCCCCTTCTCAAATGCGGACAAATGGTCGCAATTGCGACCTGCCCAGCCAAAGTCCGTCCTTCGCAATTGCGATCAAGGCATCGCATTTACAATACATGCACCCCAGGCTTTATTTGCAATTGCATTGTTGGTGCTCGTAATTGTGACAACTACAGCACATTAGCAACCTAAAACAAGTCCAAACCAATCTGAAACACGTCCGAAACTCACCCGAACCCCCGGGGCTCCACATCAAACATCCACACAAGTCTAAAAATATCATAATAACTCGCTCGCATGATCGAAACACTAAAATAATATCCGAAACCATGAATCGGACATCAAAACACATGAAATTCATAATAAAACTTAAGAATCACTAGAATCACTCTGAGTCCTATGGACCTATTTCAAGTCCCGAAACCAAAATCCATACTCGATAGCCATAAAGTCAAATCATGGTCAAACATAGGATATTTCTAAACCTTCAAATTGCCAACTTTCGGCAAACCAAGCCAAATCAACGTAGGAACCTCTGAATCCAATTTCGGGCATACACCTGAGTCCAAAATCACCATACAAGCCTATTGGAACCATCAAAACACCGTTCTGGGGTCGTTTTTATAAAAGTCAAAACTCGGTCAACATTTCCAACTTAAGCTTCTAAACCAAGAACTAGTTGATCCATTTCAAACCAAAACTCCTCGAAATAAAATCAACCATCCCTTCAAGTCATAAAACTACAAATTCACATACGAGAAGCTTCAAAAGGGGAGACGAGGCTCAAATACATAAAATGACCGGTCGGTTTATTAGATTCCCCCCTCTTGAACAAATGTTTGTCCTCAAATGAGTATAGAGACATACCTGAAGTACCAAAAAAATGAGGATAATGGCTCCGCATATCATGTTCGGTCTCTCAAGTCACCTCCTCAACTGGCTGACGTCTCTACTGAACCTTCATCGATGCAATGTTCTTCGACCTCAACTTTCGAACCTACTTGTACAAAATAGCCACTAGCTCCTCAACATAGGTAAAATCCTTGTCTAATTGCACTCAGCTGAAATCTAACAAATGAGACAGATCACCATAAAACTTCTCGAGCATGAAAACATCGAACACCGGTTAAACTCCTGATAAGCTGGGTGGCAATGCAAGTCTGTAGGCCACCTCACCACTCTCTAAAGAATCTCAAAAGGGCCAATATATAGAGGGCTCAACTTTCCCTTCTTCCTGAACCTCATCACACCCTTCATGGGAGAAACTCTGAGCAGAACCCTCTCACCCACTATGAAAGCCACATCATGAGTCCTCCGATCAGCATAACTTTTAAGCCTAAATTGCAGTGTACGAAGCCGATCATGAATCAACTTCACCTACTCCAAGGCATCACGGACCAAATCAGTGCCCAACAACCTAGCCTCCCCAAGCTCAAATCATCCAATTGGAGAATGACATCGCCTGTTATATAAGGCCTCATAAGGAGCTATCTGGATGCTCGACTGATAACTATTTTTGTAAGGTAAACTCTGCAAGCAGTATAAATTGATCCCATGAACCTCTGGAATCAATAACACAGGCATGTAACATGTCCTCCAAGATCTGAATAGTGCGATCGGACTACCCGTCCATCTGGGGATGAAATGCCATACTCTACTCGACATGTGTGCCCAACTCACGTTGCACAGCTCTCCAAACATGCAATGTGAACTACGTGACTCAATCCGAGATAATAGACACTGGCACACCAAGAAGACGAACAATCTCAAGAAGATAAATTCGAGCTAGTTGCTTTGAAGAGTAGGTAGTCATGACTGGAATGAAGTGTGCATACTCGGTCAGTCTGTCCACAATGACCCACACTGCATTAAATTTCCTTAAGGTCCATGGAAATCCAACTACAAAATCCATAGTGATAAGCTCTCACTTCCACTCCGGAATATCAAGTCTGTGAAGCAAACCACCTGGTCTCTGATTCTCGTACTTAACCTGCTGATAGCTCAAACACTGAGCCACATACTCAATAATATCTTACTTCATTCTTCTCCACTAGTAGTGCTACCTCAAATCCTAGTACATTTTCGAGGCACCCAGTTGAATGAAATACTGCGAGCTATGGGCATCCTCAAGTATCAACTCACGTAACCCATCCACATTGGGTATGCAAATCCGGCACTAAAGCCTAAACACCCCATCATCGCCAATAGACACCTCCTTGGCATCACTGTGCTGCACTATGTCCTTTAGGACAAGCAAGTAAGGATCATCATACTGATGTGCCCAAACAAAAAAAGATGAAACAATGCAAGCAAGAACCTAGCTAGGCTCCGAAACATCCAACCTCATGAACATGTTGGCCAAACCCTGAACATCCAAAGTTAACAGTCTCCCCCAACTGGAATAAAAGCAAGACTACCCATGCTCTCAGCCTTCCTACTCAAAGCATCGGCCACCACATTGTCCTTCCCGGGATGATAAAGAATGGTGATAACATAGTCCTTCAGTAGCTCCAACCACCTCTATTGCCTCAAGTTCATATCCTTTTACTTGAGTAGTTGTTGTAGAATCATATGATCCGTAAACACCTCACATGACACGTCGTAGAGATAGTGCCTCCATATATTGGGCGCGTGCACACTGGCTTCCAACTCTAAATCGTGCACTATGTAGTTCTTCTCATGAGGCTTCAACCGATGCGAAGCACAAGCAATAACTTTACCCTCCTGTATCAACACGCACCCAATGCCAATATGTGAAGCATCATGATAAACTATATAAGAACCTAATGTTGGAGGCAAAACCAGAACTGGAGTTATAGTCAGGGCAGTCTTGAGCTTCTAATATCTCTCCTTACACTCGTCAGACTGCCTGAATGGAGCACCTTTTTGAGATAATCTAGTTAAAGGAGCCGCGATGGATGAAAATCCCTCCACAAAATTGCGATAATACCCATCCAAGACTAGAAAACTCCGGATCTCAGTAGCGGTAGAAGGTTGGGGAAAACTCTAAACTGCCTCAATCATCTTCGGATCCACTTTAATCCCCTCATTGGAAACCATGTGGCCCAGGAATTACATTGAATCAAGCCAAAACTCGCACTTGCAGAATTTAGCATATAGATTCTTCTCCCTCAAAGTCTGGAGCACAATCCTCAAGTGTTGCTCATGATCCTCTCCGTTTCAAGAATACACCAACAAATCATCAATAAACATGATGACGAAGGAATCAAGATATGGTTGGAACACATTGTTCATCAGCTGCATAAAGGTTGCTGGGGCATTGGTCAGTCCCAAAGACATCACCAAAAACTCATAGTGACCATAGCGGGTTCAGAATGTTTTCTTCGGAATATCTGAAGCATGGATCTTCAACTGATGGTACCTCGATCTCAAGTCAATTTTGAGAATAACTTAGCACCCTGAAGGTTATCAAACAGATCATCAATACGCGGTAGTGGGTACTTGTTCTTGATTGTAACCTTGTTCAGTTACCTGCAGTCAATACACATCCTCATAGAGTCATCTTTCTTCTTCAAAAATAGAACTGGAGCACCCCAAGATGAGACTCTCGGTCTGATGAAACCCTTATCAAGCAACTCCTAAAGTTGTACCTTTAATTCCTTCAACTCTACTAGTGCTATGCGATACGGTGGAATAGATATGGGTTGAGTGCCCGGAACCAAGTCAATACCAAAATCGATATAGGCCTGCTGGAAACACATCTAGAAGATCTCTCACTATCGAAACTGACTCAATGGTAGGAGTATCAACACTAAAATCCTTCACAAAGGTTAAGTATGCCAAGAACCCCTTCTCAACCATTTGTTGTGCCTTTAGAAAGGTCACAACCCTACTGGACCATGACCCAATGTACCTCTCCACTCCAATCTTGCCAACCCCGGCATAGCCAATGCCACGGTCTTAGCGTGACAATCAGGAATAGTGTGATATGGCGACAACCAATCCATTCATAAAATTACGTCAAAGTCCACCATATTGAGTAACAAAAGGTCAACCCTAGTCTCAAAACCTTCAATAGTTACCAAACATGACCGATAGACACGGTCTACTACAATAGAAGCCCCCACAAGTGTAGATACATAAATAGGGGTACTCAAAGAATCATGAGACATATCCAAATATGAAGCAAAGTAAGACGACACATACGAGTAAGTGGAACCCGGATCAAATAAAACTGATGCATCCCTATGACAAACTGGAACAATACCTATGATGACAGAATCTGATGCCATGGCCTTGGTCATACTAGGAAAAGCATAATAATGGTCCTGACCTCCCCCTCCCTCTACCCGCCTATTATATACCTCTAGCTGGTTTTGCAGGTGTAGTAGTAACTGGAGCAGCAACCATAGCCTGAGTACCCTGTTGAGGTACACCCCTCCTATTTTTGGGATAGTCCCTCAAATATATACCTAGTATCACCGCACATGAGCCAACCTCTCTGCAGGCGTGGGTGCTAGAACTGAGTCTGACCGGTCGGAGAGAATAACTGTTGTAGACACCCCGTGCAGAAGGTGCACTAGAAGATGTCAGTTCCAAATGAGTACTCTGAGGTCCCTGAATAGCTAGAGCACTACGAGTAACTTGAAGTGCAGACTGAACCAGACGGCTAACATAACCTCTAACACGACGAGCTAAAATTGCAGACTGGGAACCACTAAATACTCCAAAATCTTGAGGCCTCTTGGCCTCCCTATCCCCGCTCTCCTAGTCGCAGATACGCTCAAACCTCCTAGCGATATCAACAACATGTTGAAATGGAGTATCAGTCTCCAAATCCCGTGCCATCGTGAATCTGAGACCATAACTGAGCCCCTTGATAAATCTGTGGACTCTCCTACTGACTGTAAAAACCAAAGCAGGTGCATAACGCGATGGCTCAATAAACCTCATGGAATACTCGGACACCGTCATAGTCTCTAGGCGCAACTCCTCAAACTCAATGCTCAATGCACAGCTGAGGGTCTACACAACGAACTCCCTAAAGAATAGATCAGTGAACTAAGCCCAAGTAAGTGGCGCTCCGCCAACTGGCCTAAGCCTTACACCACCTATATGCTGAACTCATCAATTGGAAAGTAGTAAGATCAACCCCGCTTAACTCCACTTTTCCCATAATACATAGAATACAGTGGCCTTGATTTCGAAAACCATATGCATCCTGAGAAGACACACCATTGAAAGTAGGAGGAAAATACTTCTTGGACCTCTTTATCCTCTTCTACTCTTCCTCTGATGCCACTAGCCTGATATCAGACTGAACCGTAATAACGGGTTGTACCGGTATGACATCCAGATCCTGATCAACATGTGCCCACCGCTCTGGAGTACGGGCAGCCAGAGTCTGTGCTCCTTCTCCATCCTGAGAAGTAGTGATGGTAGGCTATAATATCGTGTTTTAGTCACTTATTACATTCTAATTTACTGCACTTTATTTGTGTTTGAGCTTTAATTGGTAGTTTTTTGCACTTAATATGTGTTTTATGCCTTGTAGGAGTGATTATGATCTATGTAGATGTTGTGGAGTTGATTTGAGATATTTGGAGCTTTGAAGTCTGAGTAAAAGCCCAAAGGATTAAGACAGGATCGTGTTCCGGGGTCGAGGACCAAGACTGGACATCAAAAATCAAGCTAAAATTTGGACTCTAACAAAATTCCACAGACGCGGTGCGTGGCATGCCGTGGCTGCCCAAATCCTGATGCCTGTCAATTGTTGAGCTCTCTGGATTTCCCCGCATGGTGCATCGCTTCATGCGGCGCGGCTGTGTAATATTGACAAAGCCAATATCCTATTTCGGCTAGGAGAAGGTGGTTTCATCTGGGGCTGCCCCTACTTGGTATAAATACATGGAAAACATTACTTTTTGAACTTTTGACATACTTTGGCCTAAGGAGACATGAGGAGTTGGAAGAACACAAGCACAAGGATTTTATATTTTCCTATACTTTAATTTATATTTGTGATGAATTTCTCCATATCTATGGAGTAGTTCTCTTTAGGGTTTAATCGATTTGGTGTATTGAAGCATTTTTGGATGATTTAATTATTGAATCTATATTCACTAGTTCATGTAATCGAGAGAGGCATAACTTGTGATATCTTTGCATTATATTGTTGGTTGAGTTCATAGATTCTTCTAAGTAATCGAAAGAGGCTAGTTGAATCATTGATTAAACCTAGTTAGGAGAATTATCGGAAGAAGTTTTCCTAAACACCAATCTATTAAGCATTCTTGCATATCTTTACGTGCTTAATTTGGTTCATCTTGTGAGGTTAAAACTTAATCGAGAAAAGAGTTTTTGCTGAACGTTTGAACTAATAATTGAGTGAATTCGAGATACTCACTTGTACATTAGAAGTGAATTATCCAGAGTTAGATCCTAAACAATTATCTTGTACCTATCCTATCAAAACCCTATCTTCTCCCATTGATAACCTTCTTTGCGTATTCCTTGTTTGGATTGTCATTAGTCAATAGCTTTAGATTCTTAGTTAATTTTAGTTAGACATCTTATAAATCTCAACTATTGATCATCTTGGATAGCAACCAAGCTAGAAACTACGGTAATACTGTTTAAATCCAATCCATGTGGATACGATAGTATATTGTACTATATTGGATTAGCGAGCAGAATTTAAGTGTGTGTTTTGCGCTTGTCAAGTAGTTAGTGCAACTGGGATCAATCCTGCTTGACCCAAACAACCAAACATGCTCAGAAAATGTGCCAAGGTCTCATGAAGTCCAGGAGTGGCAACAGGTGCCTTGGGGTGCCTGCTCCCCAATCGGAGCTACTGGTGGCTCATCAGTCGCGGCTCTAGGATTCCCATAGCTGCAGCATGTTCTCCATCTCTACCTTGACCTCTACCCTATCCTCTAGCAACACCAGCACCTGGGGAAGCATCTTTGAGACAATAGAAAGACAATGGCTCAGATTCCGAAATCAACAAATTCGCACGATATGGAATGAAAGAAGGGAAATGTCCTAATAATTCTGTAGCCTTTTGAAGATAAGTATAGACATCTCCGTATTAATTTGCAAGACTCTACTAAACTTGCTTATGACTTGTAGAACATATGAACCTAGAGCTCTGATACCAACTTGTCACTGTTGCACTTTATTTTGCACGAGTCAAAACAAGATTCAACTTGTGGTTTCCTTGGTGATGAGAAAAAAGAGTTGTCACCTAATATTTAAGGTATACTAGGGTACCTATTTAATTTCTAAGGTCATTTATTTTATTGGTCTACTAACCGGTGAGGTGTTTGGTAAGGGTTATTGTTCTTCTAAGGGGAAGGTGTTAGGCACCCCTTAAAATCTACCTGAGGTAGCTCCATAGGACTTAGACTAGATGTAAAGGATTATTTGTTTATGTTCTGCATAACTAGTGTTGGGGGTATGGCATACTATATATATCTAATTTAAAACTTGATATTTTAAAGAAGGATGTGTAGTTTTTTAAAAGCACATAATCTTGTAAAAGTCTTTAAGATAAAAGTTGAAAGAAATTAAAGTATGGTATATAGTGTTTGTGTCTATAAAATTGTAAGATGGAGCTAAGCTATAAAAAAAATTGCATTTAAAGAACGGGGCTACGTATGTCACTCTAGTGAAATAAGGGTGTTGTAAGGAAGTGAGTCTAAGAGGTACCTTGGCTTTCAAATCTCGTTTTTTAATTTAAAGAAAATCGTTGGGAGCCCCCTTTTAACTAGGTCGCGACAGTTTGCTTGATTTTTGTAGAAAAGTGCAATTTAGAAGACCAATTCCAGATTCCATTTTCGATTATTGAAAAGAGAAGATTATCGTCCTTTGCTAATACTGTTTTGATTCCAGAAGACATAAAAAATGTTAGCAGAAGCATAGTAGGTTAATAGCATGGGTGATGACGAATTAAGGTTATTGACTACTAATTGTAATGTTTCTTTTAATCATATGTTCTTTAAGGCTTGCCTAGGTTGCTTACAAGATTCAAGAAACAACATATAGCATTTAATCAAATATTATGAGTGTCATATACATGATAAGGATAGTGAAATGTAATAAAGCAACAAAGGGAAAGGAAGGACTCTTGTTTGGGCCTGAAAAGTGGTAGGCCCAACAAACAGCAGGAACGAGCAGCAGTAAACTTTAGACTTCCAAGTGCACAGGTACAGAACTTGGGCCTGACTTCTTTTAAGAACTCGGCATGCCCAATGATAACACATGTTCAAAAAGAAAGAAAGAAGGTCATTAGACATGCTACTCTATGAATTAATCATACATGAAATAAATTGGTTAAGGGCCTAAACAAATTATAACAATAAATAATAATCCGAATTATGAGAATTATACTAATGTGGTGTCACATATGGCAAAGCGATTAAACCTTTCGTTGTCATTAAATACTAAACCTAAAGGGAGTAATGAATGTCAATAGATTAGAGGCTAAGGATAGAATTTCATTCAAGGCCAAGGCACTCTTTGGATCCCTGACACTTCAACGTTCCCAAGGGTCTCAAGGCCCAGGGCAGTGCTTGTGTCAGGTAGACTAACCCAACTAGGAACTAAACTCTACTCCCAAATACCCCTAACCACTCTCACTCATTCTTCCCTACAGGTTTAAGTGCCAATGAGGCCCTTTCAATGTAAATCCCAACATCACAGTGATACCATACCACATAAGTATATATACATTTCCCATGATAGTTAACACAAAACACTATAGACAACCAATCATCCTGATGTAGTTACAATCTAATAGAAGTACATAATTCACTGTGAATGATAGGTTAGATATGCACAAAGGAAATCAGCTTCAAACACACATAGAGACAAAGACATTATCAGATTACTGTTAAGGGACCAAACACTTGAGATCATATATCTTAAGGATAGAAAGAGTATATAGTCCATGTCTACAATAGTTTTTGAGCATAGATACATCTGACTTAACAGCTTTCAATCAGATAAATCAAAGTTTTATTTTAACTTAGGTCTTACCTTCTAACACACAGAGGTTAATAGTTCCAATTGAAACTCCTAAAGAGTTTTAACAAAGACATAGACTAACAGTTTCAATTAAAATGAGCATAAAGAGTTTGCAGATTAGCAACTACAATTAGAAATTCTGAAGAGTATTAACAACATTACAGGTTAACCACTGCAACAGATACTTTTTAAAGAGTGCTAATATAGATACAGGTTAATAACTTCAATTAAAGGCACAGATCAATAACTTCAATTAGGAGGTATAGATTAATGACTTCAATTGGAACCTCCAAGAGTATTAACACAGATTCAAACCAGCAACCATGGTTAGAACTTCTACAGGTACTTTGAGAGATACAAACTACCATCAGATACTTCTAAGAGTATTAACAAGGTCACAAATTCACAACATAAATTAGAAATTCTAAGAGTGTTAACAGGATTGCAAATTAATAGGCTGCAATTAGAACTTCTAAAAGACATTAACAAAGCCACAAATTCATGTAAGGCCCCATAAAACTTTACCTAAAACCAGGGGTTTTGTAGTGCCGGGGTAGGGTAATGTATTTGAGGGTTGTAGAAAATCTTCGCGGTGAGAAAGCTCGCTGCGGTATTAAATGTTTGGGTTGAACATAGCGTAGGGGAGTTGAAGAGAAATTGTTGTAGAACATGGCATTTTTGCGGTCCATTATGTGACTGCATATCCGACGTAGAGTGAAGCAGAGAAATGGGCCAATTTTGGAGGTTGCTTTGCGGTCAACTATGCGACCGGATAATCATTTCGCGGGTTGCACATTCATCGCAGAACAAGCAGACCAAGCCGCAGACTGGACAAGACCAGCCCAATATTTGGGACCATTTCTATGGTCCATTTTATGGGCCGCAGACCTGATATGTGATGCACTCTGTGACCGTAGAATTGAGTTCGGAGGGTCCATTTTCTTATTTTAACCTATTTTGTTTTATAGAGCCATAAGGGTCATTTTTTAGGGATTATCTAATATTTTAGAGAGAAGAGAGAGCTATTCTAGAGAGAGAAAGGGGAGGATTCAAGGATTTCACTACTCAACTCTGATCAAGCCTTGGAATTTTATCAAGAGGAACTTGCTAGGCTTTCTAAAAGGTAAGAATTTATTCCCCCAATTCTCCAATTTTGGATTTGGGTTGGTTATGGGTGATGAGAGTAGACTTATCATATGCATGAGCTAATAGGGATTGTGGGGGAAGTTATTGACCAATCGTGAGTGGTTTTGTTTTTGAATTGGTTGAAGAAAGGTTGGGTTGTCATTATAGCAGCTCTTGCCATATGAATTCCTTTAATCGTGCTTGTAATTCTCCCTTCTTCTATAGATTGGCATCGTTAGGAGTGTCGGGACATTATTGTAACACCAGGGAAAGCTCTTTCGAGGTATGAGGGCTAAACTCTTCTTATAGTATCGGAATTCCCATATTCTTACAAAATACCACCGTGTGTAGTTCAAATTTGAAACACTATTGAGGTGGGATATTTAATCTAGTAAATTGATTCCTAAATTGCGTAATGCGCCAGAATCCTCATGTGTTAATGATTCTCTATTTTGACTTAATTAGGTTATACCCACTTTGGGAGGAATATTTTGTAAGAAATCAATGTGATTCAATTTCTTATATTTCATGTAATGAAATCATATGAACATATATTTGTAAAGGCCAAAGGTGCCAAAGGGTTTGATTTGAAAGGAAATCTTTTGTACAACTATTTGCGTTTCGAGAATCCAATTTGTGGCACTGTGATTACACCTCCACCCGCACACACTGGAGTGAGGCGGCAGTGCCGCTTTGTGTAGAGATTGTAGTATTATGATTACACCTCCACCCATACATATTGGGTAAACGCCCCAACCTCGAGAAGCGTGACTGAAGCTCAACCGAGTAAACCTAGTCGAGCAAGCCTATTAAACCTTTCCTACTCGACTCATTCATAATCCAAAAAGGGATCGCATAACCATTTGTAAAATAGGGGAGAGATTACTTATATAAATATATAAACATTGCTAGTTCATTTTTCCTTATATACATTATGTCATAGTTGAGTTCCCAAAATACAACTCAATCCAACGACCACTCCAACATACATACATGACCCACATAAATGTCTACGGAGCCTCTAAGAGTACAAAGAGCAACATGACAATGCCGGCAACAAGGCCCCGGCTATACCTCAAAATATGAAAACTTAAACAAAAGAAGGACTACATGACCCCTGGGAGAAATGGGGCTCACCAAGACTGCTATGAGGAGAGAAAGAGAGCACCACTATCTGCGATGAAATCACCTACATCCATTCAAAGATGTAGCGCTCCCGGCAAAAGGGATGTCAGTACTGTCGAATAGTACTAGTATGTAAGGCAAACACTAATCTTAGTAGAATGAACAGTGAAACAAAGAGAAGGCAGACATAATAATCAATAAGAGCTTCATAGAAATACAAAGAAAACACCAAGTAAGGGTCACATAGTTTCCAATTCAATCTTTCCTTCTTTTTAGATTAATAATCTTTAGTGCCAAAGCCACAACTCACAATGCCACCGTGTTTTTTACACGGAGTCCGGTCTCGACCCGACCGGCTAAGCCATCTCAAGTGAGACATATCCATATCCACAATGTAAATCAATAATTCCAACACAAATGCCACCATGTGTACAACATGGTGTCCGATCTCGGCCAGATCGGCTAAGCCATCTCACTTAAGATATAACCTCTTTCAATTGTTCACTAAATTCACATTTCTTTCCCATCTTTCGTTACATGGCACAAACATCTTCATTTATTAAATAGTCCTTGGCACTTGGGAACATTTTACGATTCAAGTCTTTTCCCTTTTTATCCATTCAAATAACATCATCACATAAGGCATTGCACACATAAGGGAAAGAGCTTGGAAACAACATAATTACGTTCTCAAATAGCATGATGACATGGTAACCATCTAAAACAATTAGGGAACATGAATCTTTCAATCCAACACACTAAGGAAAATAATTCTAGTATGATCAAGTTAGAACTTACACCCATCATTCGGACACCAGGAGTTCGATTCTAGGAAGAAGAGATTTAGCCATACATACCTCAATTGCGCTTCTTTAGACTCTACAATTATCCGGAACCCTTAGCAACCTCAATCTATTTTAGCAATATACAAATTGAAACCAAAATTAGGAAAACGTTCATGGTTCTAGCACACTTTTTTCCCACACTCTTTATCACACATGCATGTAAGATAAACCACCCTCATACCCATGAAGTATCACCCTAGTACTCCATTATAGCCATGTTTGAAATTAATGGCTGGGGTGATGAAGCCTTATCTTTTAGGATGAAGAATTTGGTGCTCTACTTGAATATTTCCAAAGCTTTGAGTGATGGTTGAAGATCAATTTGATGAAAAATTAGGCCCTCCCTCGAGAACCCTCTCTCTCACTCTAGGAATATCATAAATGAGCTTCAAAATACACTAAAGGGGTGTTTTAATAGAATGGGGGGTCGGGTTTTAAATTAATAAAAATGATGACCCGACACAGGTCTGCGGTCCTCAAAGTGACCGCAAAAATGGCCCTCAGGGGCCTAAACTTTCAGCTCAGGTATGTGACCAGTATGCGGTTCGTATACTTGTTCTGTGGTCACATAATGCACCGCAGAACTCCATATGCAGAAACACAAGAGGGAATTATGTGACCGATATGCTGTCCGCATATCGATTATGCAATCCGCATATCAATTATGCAGTCGCATAATCGACCGCAAAACTGACCTCAAATTGGCCAAACTTACTGCTTCACTCTGCAGCCATTATGCGGTCCGCAGAGTGATTATGTGGCCGCATAATGGGCCGCATAAATGCTTTCTTTTGCGAAACATTTTCCTCTAAGTCCGTAGGGTACTGTTAAGTCCAAAAAGGCCAAAACGTCCGAAACATTTCTACTATAGTAACGTAGGAATCTATCTTGGCACCACGAAACCCCGAGTTTTTGGTTAATTTGTTTTTTGTTTGTTTTTGTTATTACGAGTCCTCACATTGGGGTGAGGCGGCAGGGTCGCTTTGTGTAGAGATTGTAGTATTATGATTACACCTCCACCCGCACTCATAGGGGTGAGGTGGCTGGGCCGCTTTGTGTAGAGATTGTGGTATTATGATTACACCTCCACCCGCACACATTGGGGTGAGGCGACGGGGCTGCATTGTGTAGAGATTGTGGTATTCTGATTACAGCTATACCCGCACACATTGGGGTGAGGCGGCGGGGACACTTTATGTAGAGATTGTGGCTTTGTGATTACACCTCCACCCGCACACATTGGGGTGAGGCGGCAGGGCCTCTTTGTGTAGAGATTGTGATATTGTGGTATAGGATGTTATAGAGGATCCCTAACTTGAAATTTATAAATGTTATTGAAAGCTTTAAATGAATTTGTTGTGGTTTTAATGGCAATTGAAATTCTTTTATTGCTTCTATGATTCATGACATCCATGTTGTACTTCTAATCCTTGTAGGGGGTGTTTGGTTTTCATACTAGTACTATTCGTCATGTACTAACATCCCTTTTCCCGGGGGCACTATATCTTTAATGGATGCAGGTGGTTCCACAGCAGGCGACTTTGATCAGTGATAGCAGTGCACCCTCTTACCAGCTAACTTGGTGAGCCCCACTTCATCTCGGGGTCGTATATCTTTGAGGTATAGTTGGTGCCTTATTGCCGGCACTATCATAGTACTCTTTGTATCTATTAGAGGCTTCGTAGACATAGTGCGGGTTGTATGTTGGTGTCGGGAACGTCAAACTAGTAATGTTGTTTTTGTATCATATGTTTCCACCTCTAAACTATGAATGTGTAATGTCATATTTTGGGAAATCTTGAATGAAGTTCTAACGGTAATGAAATTTGGATTGTTTATGTAACCTTCTCATTGACTAAGTAATGAAAGATATCCTCTCTTTATTCACGAGTGAGTTTGGGTGGAAGGCATTGTACATGCTTGCTTGACCAGTTTATGTTGGTTGAGTGTCGGTCTCACTCCCCGAGGTAGAGGCGTGACAATTCAATTAGAACTTCTAAGAGTAACAACTGAATATCATGCTATCAATCCTGATTTACTTTAAAGCCAATGGCATAATCACTTCTTTCTAAGAGTTCTTAACTTCACACTAATCTTATTGAGAACAAAGCATGTTGTTATATTCAAGTAGTAGCAACAAGAGATTCACTTAGAGTTCATAAGCTATGTGTTGTTCATTCATGTAAGCTTGGTGAAATTCTAAGGACGACATATGCATGGTTATGGAAGGCAAGCAGAGGCATTGAAGAATAAGATGAATGCAAGATCACAAGAATACACAGAGGACCTTTAACATGGGTCATATTATGAAAGTGTTATCATCATCAAGATAACAATGTCACCACATGAATTTCCAAAGGGTAGAGGTATCATTATATTAAGGGTATCTGTTAAGTAGGTATGGTATGGGGTTTCAAAGACCAGTTCTATTTGTAAGAAAGAAGGATGGGTCGCTAAGGATGTTTATTGACTATCGGCAGCTCAACAAGGTTACAATAAAAAATAAGTACCCACTACCAAGAATAGATGATTTGTTTGACCAATTGCAGGGTGGTAAGTATTTCTCCAAGACTGATTTAAGATCCGGGTATCACCAATTGAAGATCGGGGAGCAGGATATTCCGAGAATAGCTTTCATTACCCGGTATAGGCACTTTGAATTTTTGGTAATGTCTTTTGGGCTAACTAATGCCCCGGCAACTTTCATGGACCTTATGAAACGAGTCTTCAAGCCTTTTCTTGACTCTTTTTTGATATTGTTCATTGACGATATTCTGGTATATTCACGAGGTTGAGAGGACCATGCCGATCATCCCAGGACAGTTCTACAGACTCTATATCAACACAAGTTGAATGCAAAGTTTTTGAAATGAGAATTTTGGCTTGCATCTATTACATTCTTGTGTCATGTCGTCTCCAGAGAAGGAATTAAGGTCGATCCTCAGAAGCTTTCAGCGGTGAGGAATTGGCCTAGACCTACTACCCCAACAGAGATTCGTAGTTTCTTAGGTTAGCTTGCCTCTCCGTTGACTAAATTGATGCAGAAGGCAGTTAAGTTCCAATGGTTAGGTGCTTGTGAAAGGAGCTTTTAGGAGTTGAAATTGAAGTTGACTACGACACCAGTGTTGACCCTACCAGAGGGTACATATGGGTTTGTGGTATACTGTGTTGCTTCAAGAATCGGACTTGGGTATGTATTAATGCAACATGCCAATGTGATAGCTTATTCTTCTAGGAAACTCAAGAATCATGAAAAAAACTATCTAACACATGATATAGATCTTGCGGCGATTGTGTTTGCATTGAAAATTTGGCGTCATTATCTTTATGGGGTCCATGTGGATATATTCATGGACCACAAGAGCCTTCAATAAATTTTCAAATAGAAGGAGTTGAATTTGAGGTAGAGAAGGTGGCTTGAATTACTCAAGGATTACGACATCGATATTCTGTATCATCCCGGGAAGGCTAATGTTGAAGCAGATGCTCTTAGCCAGAAATCTATGGGTAGTTTGGCTCACTTGGAGGCATATCAAAGGTCGTTGGCCAAGGAGGTTCATCGGTTGTCTAGTTTTGGAGTTCGTCTTGTGGATTCTAATGAAGGAGGAGTGATTGTGCAAAATAGGGCTGAATCATCGCTTGTTGTGGAAGTCAAGGAAAAGCAATACAATGACCTATTGTATTCCGTGCACCCAAGCTCCACAAAGATGTGTCATGATCTTAAGGAAGTCTACTGGTGGAAACATATGAATAGGAATGTAGTAGACTTTGTGGCAAGATATCCAAATTGTCAGCAAGTGAAGGTCGAACACCAAAGGCCCAGTGCGTTGGCACAGAACATAGAAATTCCGATGTTGAAATAGGAGATGATCAATATAGAGTTTCTGGTAGGACTACCTCGCACTCCTCTCAAGTTCGACTCGATTTGGGTAATTGTGGATCGACTCACAAAATCAACACACTTCTTACCTGATAAGGCTACCGACACAGGAGAACAATATGCTCAGTTATATATCAAGGAAATAGTCAGGTTGCATGGCACTCCAGTTTCTATTATCTCATATCGAGGGGTACAGTTCATGGCTAATATTTGGAAAATTTTTCAGCAAGGTTTGGGCACTCAGGTGAATCTTAGTACAACCTTTCACCCTTAGACTGACGGGGAGGCTGAGCGGACTATTCAAACAATTGAGGATATGTTGTGAGCTTGTGTTGTTGACTTCGAGGGTAGCTGGGATGATCATTTACCGCTCATAGAGTTTGCCTACAACAATACTTATCATGCTAGCATTCAGATTGCACCGTTCGAGGCTTTATATGGTAGGATATGTAGATCTCCTATTGGGTGGTTTGAGATTGGGGAAGTATAATTGATAGGGCTGGACCTCATGCACCATGCTATGGAGAAGGTTAAGGTCATTACAGAATGGTTATAAACTACTCAGAGTCATCAAAATTCCTATTTGGATGTGCGTCGTAGGGATTTGGAGTTCAAAGAAGATGATTGGGTATTCTTGAAGGTTTCCCCTATGAAGGGTGTAATGCGGTTTGGTAAGAAAGGGAAATTGAGTTTGAGGCATGTCGGACTATAGAGAATCACTCAGAGGATTGGTCAGATGACTTATAGGCTAGAACTACCTCCAGAGATGTCTTTAGTGCACCCGGTGTTTCATGTATCCATGTTGAAGAAGGTGGTTGGAGATTCGTAACTTATTGTTCTGATTGAGACTACTGAGGTTAATGAAGAATTGACTTATGAAGAAATTCCAGTTTCCATTCTTGATAGGCAAGTGTGTAAGCTGAGAAATAAAGAAATTGC
Organism: Nicotiana otophora; assembly: GCA_000715115.1. Taxonomy (NCBI): domain Eukaryota; kingdom Viridiplantae; phylum Streptophyta; class Magnoliopsida; order Solanales; family Solanaceae; genus Nicotiana; species Nicotiana otophora. The sequence goes on from AWOL01S0014198.1 coordinate 57,254, forward strand.
CTCCGTGAAAGTGCTATGACGGAATCAGCAGGTTGAGGAGGCCACCTGGGAGGCCGAGGAATAAATGAAGAAGAAATACCCTCATTTGTTTGAATAGTCATGTATTTATAAAGTTGTGTTCAATGAAAGTGTTAAGAGCTTACCTTCTATGAATTATGTATCATTTGTACTGTTGATGTTAAGGGTGTTCCCTTTTGTGATACACTGCTTGTGAGGCCATGATTGCCGTTGTTTTTATGTTATGATACGTCATTGGTTTATGTACATATTGTTTGGATTGGTTTCTGGGATTCTCTGACAGGTGGATAGGCCCAGTTATAGGAGAAATGATGGCAAAAATTATGGAATGATAGTAGCTGAGTCACATTGGTTGCTAATGGTGAATTTTGACCATCATTCGAGGAGGAATGATGCTATGTGGGGGAGGATGTAAGTGTCACGGCCCAAGCCGATGGGCCGCGACGGGCACCCGGTACCTTACTCAACCGAGTACCAACGTAACGTATCTTTTTTATTACATCACTATATACACGTGACATACGGGCCCAATAGGCCAACATCATCATTTATAAACTCAAAACATAGGCTGACAAGGCCGTATAATCTTTCAAGTACACGACATATGTCTACAAGCCTTTAAGAGTACATAAATCAGTACATGTGCTAATCATACTGACCACATAAGCAACCTCGGAACAAATGGAGTGCACCAACATCTTCCGCTGAGATGATCGCCTAATTGGAGGAATCTCGACCTGTCTATCGAGTCCTGAGGGCATGATGACCCGACAAAGGTCTGCGGTCCTCAAAGTGACCGCAAAAATGGCCCTCAGGGGCCTAAACGTTCAGCTCAGGTATGTGACCAGTATGCGGTCTGTATACTTATTCTGTGGTCACATAATGCACAGCAGAACTCCATATGCAGAAACACAAAAGGGAATTATGTGACCGATATGCTGTCCGCATATCGATTATGCAATCCGCATATCAATTATGAAGTCGCATAATCGACCGCAAAACTGACCTCAAATTGGCCAAACTTACTGCTTCACTCTGCAGCCATTATGCGGTCCGCAGAGTGATTATGCGGCCGCATAATGGGCCGCATAAATGCTTTATTTTGCGAAACATTTTCCTCTAAGTCCGTAGGGTACTGTTAAGTCCAAAAAGTCCAAAACGTCCGAAGATTTCTACTATAGTAACGTAGGAATCTATCTTGGCACCACGAAACCTCGAGTTTTTGGTTAATTTGTTTTTGTTTGTTTTTGTTATTACGAGTCCTCACACTGGGGTAAGGAGGCGGGGTCGCTTTGTGTAGAGATTGTAGTATTATGATTTCCTCTTTGTGTAGAGATTGTGCTATTATGATTACACCTCCACCCGCACACATTGGGGTGAGGCGACGGGGCTGCATTGTGTAGAGATTGTGGTATTCTGATTACAGCTATACCCGCACACATTGGGGTGAGGCGGCGGGGAACTTTATGTAGAGATTGTGGCATTGTGATTACACCTCCACCCGCACACATTTGGGTGAGGCGGCAGGGCTGCTTTGTGTAGAGATTGTGATATTGTGGTATAGGATGTTATAGAGGATCCCTAACTTGAAATTTATAAATGTTATTGAAAGCTTTAAATGAATTTGTTGTGGTTTTAATGGCAATTTAAATTCTTTTATTGCTTCTATGATTCGTGACATCCATGTTGTACTTCTAATCCTTGAAGGGGGTGTTTGGTTTTAATACTAGTACTATTCGTCATGTACTAACATCCCTTTTGCCGGGGGCACTGTATCTTTAATGGATGCAGGTGGTTCCACAGCAGGCGACTTTGATCAGTGATAGCAGTGCACCCTCTTACCAGCTAACTTGGTGAGCTCCACTTCATCTCGGGGTCGTATATCTTTTGTTCCTCGTGTATTATGTTTTGAAGTATAGTTGTTGCCTTGTTGCCGGCACTATCATAGTACTCTTTGTATCTATTAGAGGCTTCGTAGACATAGTGCGGGTTGTATGTTGGTGTCGGGAACGTCAAACTAGTAATGTTGTTTTTGTATCATATGTTTCCACCTCTAAACTATGAATGTGTAATGTCATATTTTGGGAAATCTTGAATGAAGTTCTAACGGTAATGAAATTTGGATTGTTTATGTAACCTTCTCATTGACTAAGTAATGAAAGATATCCTCTCTTTATTCACGAGTGAGTTTGGGTGGAAGGCATTGTACATGCTTGCTTGACCAGTTTATGTTGGTTGAGTGTCGGTCTCACTCCCCGAGGTAGAGGCGTGACAATTCAATTAGAACTTCTAAGAGTAACAACTGAATATCATGCTATCAANGGTTTATGTTGGTTGAGTGTCGGTCTCGCTCCCCGAGGTAGAGGCATGACAATTCAATTAGAACTTCTAAGAGTAACAACAGAATATCATGCTATCAATCCTGCTTTACTTTAAAGCCAATGGCACAATCACTTCTTTCTAAGAGTTTTTAACTTCACACTAATCTTATTGAGAACAAAGCATGTTATTATATTCAAGTAGTCGCAACAAGAGATTCACTTAGAGTTCACAAGCTATGTTTTGTTCATTCATGTAAGCTTGGTGAAATTCTAAGGACAACATATGCATGGTTATGGAAGGCAAGCAGAGGCATTGAAGAATAAGATGAATGCAAGATCACAAGAATACACGGAGGACCTTTAACATGGGTCATATTATGAAAGTGTTATCATCATCAAGATAACAATGTCACCACATGAATTTCCAAAGGGTAGAGGTATCATTATATTAAGGGTATCTGTTAAGTAGGTATGGTATGGGGTTTCAAAGACCAGTTCTATTTGTAAGAAAGAAGGATGGGTCGCTAAGGAGTTTTATTGACTATCGGCAGCTCAACAAGGTTAAAATAAAAAATAAGTACCCACTACCAAGGATTGATGATTTGTTTGACCAATTGCAGGGTGGTAAGTATTTCTCCAAGATTGATTTAAGATCCGGGTATCACCAATTGAAGATCAGGGAGCAGGATATTCCGAGTATAGCTTTCATTACCCGGTATGGGCACTTTGAATTTTTGGTAATGTCTTTTGGGCTAACAAATGCCCCGGCAACTTTCATAGACCTTATGAAAAGAGTCTTCAAGCCTTTTCTTGACTCTTTTTTGATATTGTTCATTGACGATATTCTGGTATATTCACGAGGTTGAGAGTACCATGCCGATCATCCCAGGACAGTTCTACAGACTCTATATCAACACAAGTTGAATGCAAAGTTTTTGAAATGTGAATTTTGGCTTGAATCTATTACATTCTTGTGTCATGTCGTCTCCAGAGAAGGAATTAAGGTCGATCCTCAGAAGCTTTCAGCGGTGAGGAATTGGCCTAGACCTACTACCCCAACAGAGATTCGTAGTTTCTTAGGTTAGCTTGCCTCTCCGTTGACTAAATTGATGCAGAAGGCAGTTAAGTTCCAATGGTTAGGTGCTTGTGAAAGGAGCTTTTAGGAGTTGAAATTGAAGTTGACTACGACACCAGTGTTGACCCTACCAGAGGGTACAGATGGGTTTGTGGTATACTGTGTTGCTTCAAGAATCGGACTTGGGTGTGTATTAATGCAACATGCCAAGGTGATAGCTTATTCTTCTAGGCAACTCAAGAATCATGAAAAGAACTATCTAACACATGATATAGATCTTGCGGCGATTGTGTTTGCATTGAAAATTTGGCGTCATTATCTTTATGGGGTCCATGTGGATATATTCATGGACCACAAGAGCCTTCAATAAATTTTCAAATAGAAGGAGTTGAATTTGAGGTAGAGAAGGTGGCTTGAATTACTCAAGGATTACGACATCGATATTCTGTATCATCCCGGGAAGGCTAATGTTGAAGCAGATGCTCTTAGCCAGAAATCTATGGGTAGTTTGGCTCACTTGGAGGCATATCAAAGGTCGTTGGCCAAGGACGTTCATCGGTTGTCTAGTTTGGGAGTTAGTCTTGTGGATTCTAATGAAGGAGGAGTGATTGTGCAAAATAGGGCTGAATCATCGCTTGTTGTGGAAGTCAAGGAAAAGCAATACAATGACCTATTGTATTCCGTGCACCCAAGCTCCACAAAGATGTATCATGATCTTAAGGAAGTCTGATGGTGGAATGATATGAAGAGGAATGTAGTGGACTTTGTGGCAAGATGTCCAAATTGTCAGCAAGTGAAGACCGAACTCCAAAGGCCCAGTGCGTTGGCACAGAACATAGAAATTCCGATGTTGAAATAGGAGATGATCAATATGGAGTTTCTGGTAGGACTACCTCGCACTCCTCTAAAGTTCGACTCGATTTGGGTAATTGTGGATCAACTCACGAAATCAACACACTTCTTACCTGGTAAGGCTACCGACACAGGAGAACAATATGCTCAGTTATATATCAAGGAAATAGTCAGGTTGCATGGCACTCCAGTTTCTATCATCTCATATCGAGGGGTACAGTTCATGGCTAATATTTGGAAAATGTTTCAGCAAGGTTTGGGCACTCAGGTGAATCTTAGTACAACCTTTTACCCTTAGACTGACGGGGAGGCTGAGCGGACTACTCAGACACTTGAGGATATGTTGTGAGCTTGTGTTGTTGACTTCGAGGGTAGCTGGGATGATCATTTACCGCTCATAGAGTTTGCCTACAACAACACTTATCATGCTAGCATTCAGATTGCACCGTTCGAGGCTTTATATGGTAGGAGATGTAGATCTCCTATTGGGTGGTTTGAGATTGGGGAAGTATAATTGATAGGGCTGGACCTCATGCACCAGGCTATGGAGAAGGTTAAGATCATTACAGAATGGTTATAAACTACCTATTATAGTAGCTGAGTCACATTGGTTGCTAATGGTGAATTTTGACCATCATTCGAGGAGGAATGATGCTAGGTGGGGGAGGATGTAAGTGTCACGGCCCAAGCCGATGGGCCGCGACGGGCACCCGGTACCTTACTCAACCGAGTACCAATGTAACATATCTTTCTTATTACATCATTATATACACGTGACATACGGGCCCAATAGGCCAACATCATCATTTATAAACTCAAAACATAGGCTGACAAGGCCGTACAATCTTTCAAGTACACGACATATGTCTACAAGCCTCTAAGAGTACATAAATCAGTACATGTGCTAATCATACTGACCACATAAGCAACCTCGGAACAAATGGAGTGCACCAACATCTTCCGCTGAGATGATCTCCTAATTGGAGGAATCTCGACCTATCTATCGAGACTTGAGGGCATGAAACGTAACATCCCCAGGAAAAAGGGACGTCAGTAGAAATAATGTACCGAGTATGTAAGGAATGAAAATCAATAAATAATAGACATGAGAGAAACATGGAGTAAAAGACTCGACATGTACGTCTCTATAGCTCTGTGAATCATTTCATTTTTATAACATCATCAAGCCTCTGAGGGAATCCCATCATATCATTTCGGCCACTATGGGCCAACCATCAACGTATACCAGCTGATCAGGTGGTAGTGCGTATATAACGCCATAACCTTTTTTCATATCCCATATACATATAATATACATATATACGCGTATATAACGCCATCTGGTCATGGGTCAATGTATATGTATATATGCATGAAATGCATAAGAAATACGTTAATAATATTTTCTCGGAATGTCATAAAAATAATATGCCTTAAGAAATACGTTAATAAGATTTTCTCAGAATGTCATAAAAATAATATGCTTGTCGGATAAATTTTATCAAATACGTATTTTTCTGAGACCCATGAACAGATGATAAAATAATATGACACGTGGGGAATCAAGAACATAAGCATCTCTAATATTTCTATGAATAGAGTCATGTATGGAAATTGTGCATTTTCTCGTTTCGTTTGTGTCGTATGGATCATGCCAAAAGAAATAAGGGATAGCCTTAACATACCTGAACAGATTCTCTTAGAATTTGCAATTCACGCTTTAAAGAATCAACAACCAACGTTATCTAATTTTGGTATGGAATTGTTTTGCTCCTTGAAGTACTCACGACCAGCCACTTTCTATAAGAGATTCCATTGATTTATAATGTACACATGAATGGCATCTCACGTTTAGAAAGAACTCACGTTGATAATAAGATATTGATTTGTACACATAATTGATTTGAAATAAGAGATTCCATTGATTTGTAATGTACACATATATGGCATCTCACGTTTAGAAAGAACTCACGTTCGTAATAAGAGATTGATTTGTAAGAACTCACGTTAAGCCTTTATAAACTCACAATAAGATAGAATATTATGTCTTACTAATTGTAAAAAGTCTTTAGTGGGTATGGCCCACTTAATTGATGAGTAAGCCACTTAATCCTCTAAATTTGCCACCTATGTAAGACTTAATAGTCACTTTAAGAGTGATAGGGGATGCTGCCACGTTTTTGTGGAGTTAAGCCATCAAAATCATTAATTATCCAAAGATTTTAATTAATCTCCCACTAAAAATTATTAATTACCCAATTATCCACATAATTAAGAATTATCTCAACTTACATAAAATGCTACCCACTTTTAACTTACCTTGTACCCTTTACTATCATTGTCATGTAGTACCTTGTATGGCACTAGTCCATAAATACCGAGTATTATAGCTCGGACCGTATTTTATCCCAAATTGTCAATTTTTGACGAAACTCATTTTCTTCGATTCATTTATCCTCTCACCGTCACGAATTTACTTATCACTTGCTTGAAATAGCATAATACTTATAAAGTCAAAAATAATCTCATCCTCGAGCTTACGTCGATTAACTTACAACGAAACTTTAATTTCCGAAAATTTGGGATGTAACATCTCATTTCCGGGCTTATATCAATTTACTTATAGCGTACTTCCACGTACTAAAACATGGGGTGTAACATAATTCCCCCCTTTGGAACATTCGTCCTTGAATGCTGACTGATTCACTTATCATTCTCATAACACATTGCTCTTGCGAATACATTAATACTCCTCTTGCTATTTAGGCAACTGTTTTGTGAATGAATCCCAAAGGCCAGGGCATTCCCCCCTTTAAGCCTCTTTCTCATACCACGACTTGTAGTCAGAACCCTTCTAATCTCGTAACTTTTGCTACCTTCTATCATGCAGCCTTTACGACTATAACTTTGTATGTGCGCCTATACGACTCTTCTCTTCTCTTTCCTCCAGCTTTTAGCCAATCTCTAGGCTTCACTTTATGAACATATACAAAATTATTTCAACCCGTCCCTCTGGGCATCATTAGCTTTACTACATCTAAGTAGGCCATACTATACCATAATTCTTACTTCGATTTATCGTTGCGGAGGTCTGCTATCAAATTCCAGCTTACTCTTTTTGCTTATCCAATATGTATAAATCTAAGTCTTTTAATGCTTCCTCGTTACTGTTCATCTTAAGAATGATGACCTAATCTCAGCTCATACTTTGTGACTTTTGTCCATCCATTATGATTTGCCTCAATATTGATCTACAATATACCACTGATAACTTGAAACTTCTTACGTAAAACCTTGCCACTAGGGCTTACGTTGCATCGAGGAATATTTGAAGTTATTTCCAAAATCGTATTTCATAGTATCTTAATGTGATTCACCTTATGGGGGTATTCTGATCTCGTGTCGTCCGCGAAATCTTTTCTCCTTCTCCTTTGTTTTCTTCAAATCATTATTCAATCGAAGGCCCAAACGTTATCTTTTATCTGTCATAATTACACCTTCATTTCACTACCAGGGCAACATTCCATCTCTTCTAAATGCAACTAGTCTTAGACCCCTTTGTGTTCATTCAGGCTAGACTTTCTATAACTTAGAGAAACCATCAGCTCTTTTGTCTTTATGGGCTTAATCCCGATAACTTATCCATTCCCGTAACCTTCTCACTTGCCATTCCTTATTCTTACTCATGTCTTTCCAAAATCTTGTTGCTCTACCATACTTTAGCTTGCGACCTACACATATTCATTTATACTACTCGCAACCTTCCTTCAACTTGTTTGTACCATGGATTCCCTTGCATTATTCTGGAACATCAAGCGAGAAATCACATCGTTTCTAACTCTTCTTTACTCTCGTAACTGGACCTCTCAATACCTAGAAATAGCATTTTTGTCACTAACGGCGCCGCTATCATTCCTGGATACTGAATCCCAGTACTTCTAGCCTTTTGTCCGAAGTATGGACAATTCACAACCTTCTGCATTTGAGTATCTCGTACGTTGTTCACCTTTATCTTACTTGCCTTAAAGATCTTGCATCACATCTTCTATCTCTTTCATGACCTCCCTTTCACATAGGTATGATTCACATCCACAACTTGAAGCTCTATTATAATACTCGCACCTCCTTACACAATTGGATGAGAGCTTCACACTGACTTCTTACGAGGTTGGTACCCTTCTAACTGGCTTTATCGTGGGGTCATTATAGAATATGGTTGTTCTACTCTCTTATACCTCTAATATTAAGAGTGATTCCACAATGTTCTTAATACGATTTCTATAATTGTCTGGGCCAATAATAAGACTCACGATTCACTTGGTTGATGTAACTCTTTAGTTTCCTCTTCCTTCTGATCAGCCTTTATGTAGGCTTAAGCTATCTTCTGAGCTGCGGCTCATGAAATTTAGTCATTACTTTAGCCTTTCATGGATGATATGGAAAACTAGGATACAATCTTGTAATGATTCAATCCTTTGTCTATGACCGGAACCCAATTCCTTCTTTTAACTCATACCGAAGTCTTTTACCGCTGATCATTAATCGAATAATTCCTTTCGTTCCATTTCAACTTTCTTCAAATGTAAGCAATTGCTTTTCCTTGTCTTTTGCCCCCTTGTTGCGTGCATACTTAGCTTATCTGAGTTTTCACGTGTGCCAAAATTTTTGTTCAACTTATATGGTCTCGAATATTACTTTTGGTTTTACACCCCGCTCATTAGCCATGGTAGGTGCCACTTTCTTTTGGAGTGCATACAATTTTGTAGTGAGACTATTGTTACACAACCATTTCCTCCTTAGGTTACTGAGCTTAGGTGGAAGCCTTCTTCCTTACTTCCTCAACTAGTCTTTCATTGTAGTATTTAGGGAGGATCCTATGACTCTTGTAAAGCTGTGAGCTTATTACATTGTATACTTGACGGACCTTTTGATGTCCTTCCTTTCCTATAATTATCCGTAGTTACTTACTTCCACCCCCTTGTGCTTATAGGGTTGCTTTTGAACTTGATATTTTGACTGACTTCCCAGTGGCACTCTCTTTTATCTCCGTAACACTCATATGGTACCTTTAACTACCCCAACTCCTATCTAAATATTTCTTAATGATCACGATGTCATAACTGCGATGCTGAATTCACTATATTGGGTTTTACTATGTTTATCTTACACGATCTGCTAACTCGTCTGTAACCTCCTGTTTAGCCACAATCAGGCTCTTCCTGATCAATTACTAACTACTCGTTGGGCCATTCTCATCTCAATATTCCGCGTAATCTTTCTTGGGTTATATCCTTTGCCTTAACTTATGTCTCGCACTGGCTCTTATTTATTAATAACAGCTCGGGCAGGAACCCTTACTTCCTCTCCTTGACATCGTAGTTGCACAATATTCTGGAATCGAAGCATATCTGTAGGATTTGGATAAGTGCCATCCCATTCCTCTTTTATTTTTATCGCATTCTTCCTTTACCATTCCATAGTCACTAGAACAACTTAAGTCCGATTTAATGCCACATCACTCCATATTCCGAAACCTTTAGGGGAGTACTAAGAGCTGAAGCCACGAGGAGCTACCTATAGATGTTTTACCTCCTCATCTTTGGCGTCGTTTCACAACATCAATGACCCTTACTCGCCCTATGGCAATCCTCTGTACCAAGGATAACAAATTCCATTACTCGTAATGGTGACACTTAGTGCAACTGGCACATACAATCCCTTAAGCTTAACTTTGCTCATATTGCTTGCTTTAGGGAAGCGTCTTCCTGAATGACCATTTTCTGAATTTCTCATGAATCGTCTTCTGTTGTCCATTCTATTGTCGTCGGAACGCAAATCTGAAATTCTCATGATACTGACTATTATCAAGTCACTAAGTCTTTAATTCATGTTTACTTTATCTTGTTCACCAGCCAATACTGATTTCTATTATTCTGGGGTCTAGCTTTTCCTTCCGGTAGTTGTATTGGAGTCACAAACTTATTTTTCGAAGTGAGGGTATGACTTTATGGCCTATACTCTTTTGTTGTCTCAAGACCTATCACCTCTCGTTTTTTCCTTCACTTGACTATAGACTCTGTAATACTATCATTTTTTTGATCTACCGTTGTCATCCATGTACCACATTTTACTCATACTGCTCCATTAACTCTCTTCTTATTTTCCTGCTAACATTTCTGTCTATCACTTTATTATAAAAACTCGAACAAAACATTCTTTTGCTTTTAGCCCCTCTTGCTCCATCCATTGGCTCCTCAAGTTTCCTAACATTCTCTTTCTACAAGGGATGGGAGCCACACTTACATTCTTATATCTAGCTGTACTATTTTAGGGTGCACCGTCGAGGTGTCTCACAAGGAGATCCATTACCACGTTTGCTCTATCCTTCGGAAACGTCAACTAACTCTACCAATCCATCCGCTATTTTGGGTTACTCTATCCCCAGTCGGATCCCGATAACTCGTCCTTCTCTTATATGTCCGTTAGCTCCCATAGGGCATAACTGAGATCGATGTGGCCGATTGTACATACATCTGTCACTGTTGAAGGTAACTCAAAATGCATATATCTCCCTTCCTGAATGGTAAATAATGATAATCTTTATTAACTGGATACCTCGTACGCTTTTTCATCTTGCTTCTTTTACTTCTTGAAATTGGTATTTATCTTCTGAATCTCTCATTGTCTTTCACCATAAAGGTGGATAAATATTCTTGCCTTAAGGTTCCTTATCAAGAGGCTTACACATCTTAGTGTACACATGATCTGCTGAATACCTCATATTTATCCATCATAAGCATGATGCAAAAATTGAGTTCCTCTGACTCAACTCTTCCACAACTATATCTCCTATCAACCGTCTTTCTGGATGTAGGCATCATTGTATTACGGATAAGATAGAGTTTAGGAAATTGAGTTCTTACAACTGAGATCTACCATACGATCAAGATTAAGAAGAAAGAGTGACAATCCTAATTGCCATGTAGCCTTCTTCTTATAAGTGTGGTGCACGACACACCCCAAAACAAGACTCTACTAGACATGGCTTGTAGACTCCCTAGGACAGAACTGCTTTGATCCCACTTTTGTCACGACCCAAGCCGATGGGCCGCGACGGGCACCCGGTACCTTACTCAACCAAGTACCAACATAATGTATCTTTCTTATTACATAATTATATACACATGACATAAGGGCCTAATAGGCCAACATCATCATTTATAAACTCAAAACATAGGCCGACAAGGCCGTATAATCTTTCACGTACACGACATATGTCTACAAGCCTCTAAGAGTATATAAATATCATAAAGGTCGGGATAGGGCCCCGCCATACTAATTAGTACATATCCTAATCATACTGACCACATAAGCAATCTCGGAACAAATGGATTGCACCAACAACTTCCGCAGAGCTGATCGCCTATTTGGAGAACTCTCGACCTGTCTATCAAGACCTGCGGGCATGAAACGCAGCATCCCAATGCAAAAGGAACGTCAGTACGAATAATGTACCGAGTATGTAAGGAATGCAAATCAGTAAATAATAGACATGAGAGAAACATGGAGTAAAAGACTCGACTTGTACGTCTTCATAGCTCTGTGAATCATTTCATTTTTATAACATCATCAAGCCTCTGAGGGAATCCGATCATATCATTTCGGCCACAGTGGGCCAACCATCAACGTATACCAGCCGATCAGGTGGTGGTGCGTATATAACGCCATAACCTATTCCCATATCCCATATACATATAATATACATATATACGCGTATATAACACCATCTGGTCATGGGTCAATGTATATGTGTATATGCATGAAATGCATAAGAAATACGTTAATAATATTTTCTCAGAATATCATAAAAATAATATGCCTTAAGAAATACGTTAATAAGATTTTCTCGGAATGTCATAAAACAAATTATGCCTGTCGGATAAATTTTATCAAATACGTATTTTTCTGAGACCCATGAACAGATGATAAAATAATATGACACGTAGGGAATCAAGAACATAAGCATCTCTAATATTTCTATGAATAGAGTCATGTATGGAAATTGTGCATTTTCTCGTTTCGTTTGTGTCGTATGGATCATGCCAAATGAAATAAGGGATATCCTTAACATACATGAACCGATTATCTTAGAATTTGCAATTCACGCTTTAAAGAATCAGCAACCAACGTTATCTAATTTTTGTATGGAATTGTTTTGCTCTTTGAAGAACTCACGACCATCCACTTTCTATAAGAGATTCCATTGATTTATAATGTACACATGAATGGCATCTCACGTTTAGAAAGAACTCACGTTCGTAATAAGATATTTATTTGTACACATAATTAATTTGAAATAAGAGATTCCAATGATCTATAATGTACACATAAATGGTATCTCACGTTTAGAAAGAACTCACGTTCGTAATAAGAGATTGATTTGTAAGAACTCACGTTAAGCCTTTAGAAACTCACAATAAGATAACATCTTATGTCTTACTAATTGTAAAAAGTCTTTAGTGGGTGTGGGCCACTTAGTTGATGAGTAAACCACTTAATCCTCTAAATTTGCCACCTATGTAAGACCTAATAGTCAATTTAAGAGTGATAGGGGATGCTGCCACGTTTTTGTGGAGTTAAGCCATCAAAATCATTAATTATCCAAAGATTTTAATTAATCTCCCACTAAAAATAATTAATTACCCAATTATCCACATAATTAAGAATTATCTCAACTTAGTTAAAATACTACCCACTTTTAACTTACCTTATACACCTTATTATCATGGTCATCTAGTACCTTGTATGACAGTAGTCCATAAATACTGGGTATTATAGCTCGGATCGTATTTTATCCCAAATTATCAATTTTTGACGAAACTCATTTTCTTCGATTCGCTTATCCTCTCACCGTCACGAATTTACTTATCACTTGCTTGAAATAGCGTAATACTTATAACCTTAAAAATAATCTCATCCTCTAGCTTACGTCGATTAACTTACGACGAAACTTTAACGTCTTAAAATTTGGGATGTAACATCTCATTTCCGAGCTTATATCAATTTACTTATAGTTTACTTCCACGTACTTAAACATGGGGTGTAACAGTAAGGCCCCGTGAAATATTTACCTAAAACATGAGGTTTTGTGATGTTTGGGTGGATTTATGCATTAATGATTGTAGAAATTCTTCGCGGCATTTGAGGTCCATTATACGGCCGCAGAACTATTTTGCGGGCCGCAGATCCCATCGCAGAATCAACATGAGAAATTTCGGAAGGAATTTCTACGGTCCATTATGCAACTGCAGAATTGATCTGCGGACCGCAGACCGGTCGCAGAATGAGGCAGAATCGCCCAGTTCCACTGGGAAATTGTGCGGTCCATTTTGCGAACCGCAGAAGCATTATGTGGTTGCATATGCGACCGCAGATCTGCCTCGGGGCTTCAATTTTTCTAATTTTTGACCCGACCCTATTTTGATATATTGAAGTAGAGGGACTCTTTTGAAGCAAAAATCTGATATTTTAGAGAGAAGTGAGAGTGTTCTAGAGAGAGGGGGAACCCTAGGCTAATTATTCATCAATCCTTACTCAAGACTTGGAGAATTCACAAGGAAAACTCAAAAGGTCTTCATCCAAGAGGTAAGGTTCAGACCCTAGTCTTCAATTTCGAGTTTGGGTATAAGATGGGTAATTTGGGAGTATGATTTTTGTGTGTGGGAGTTGTAACTTATGCATGCATGTAGCTATCAGGTATGGTGGGGAGGAAATTTAACTAGTATGAGTAAAATCTTGGTGTTGAATTAGTCGTGGAGTGAATGAAATCTTGTGGAAGAACTTTGTAATCAAATTCGCACACCTAATGTTTGATAAAATGCTCCAATGAGATGACACCATGAATATCTTCCTAATTTGTGTTCAATTTTGCTACATCTCTAAATAGATTGATGTAGAGAATTAGAGGAAAGGCAAAGCGAGGTATGAAGGCTAAATGCTTTTTCTTGTATTGGAATTCTCGTGTTATTACAAAACTCCATCGTATAAAGTTCGGACATGGAATGCTATTGATTTGGAGTATTCAAACTAGTAGAATAGATGCCAGATTGGCATAACATGTTAAACCCTCGTGTGTTAATAATTCTCTATTTTTGACTTAATCATGTTATACCTCTTAGGGAAGAAGATCTTGTATTACATCAATGTGATTAAACACTTATTTCTCATATGATGAAACTTTATGAATTTGCACTTGCTAAGGCCAAAGGTGCCAAACAGTTGATTAAAAGGGAACTCTTCTGCATATATTATTATCATTTTGGGAACTCGAGTTGTGACATTGTGGTTACACCTTCACCCGCATACGTTGGTGTAAGGCAGCGGGGCCGCTTTGTGTATAGCTTTGGTATTGTGATTACACCTCTACCCACATGTGTTAGGGTGAGGCGGCGTGGCCGCTTTGTGTATAGTTGTGGTATTGTGAATACACCTCCAACTGCATACATTGGGGTGAGGCGGTGGGGCCACTTTGTGTAGAGTTCTGGTATTATGATTGCACCTCCACCCGCATATATTGGGGTGAGGCAACAAGGCCGCTCTGTGTAAAGGTAGTTGTAGAGGATTTCCGACTTGAAATTTATAAGTGTTATTGGAAGTTCTTAATAAATCTATTTTGACTTTTATATCTACATAAGCCCTATGATTGTTACCATGAATCATCATATTCATATTGTATTTCCAAGTCCTTGAATAGGTGTTTTGGTTTTCATACTAGTACTATTCGACATGTACTAACGTCCCTTTTGCCAAGGGCGCCGCATCCTTAATGGATGCAGGTGGTTCCACAGTGGGAGGCATTAACCAGTGATAGCGGTACATTTTTTCCCAGCTGACTTGGTGTGCCCCACTTCATTCCGGGGTTGTGCATCTTTTGTTCCGTGTGTATTATGTTTTGAGGTATAGCCAGAGCCTTGTTGCCGGCACCATCATTGTACTCTTTTATATCTATTAGAGGCTCTGTAGACATAGTGTGAATTGTGTATTAGCATGGCAAAGTTAAACTAAAGATGTCGTAAATGTATCTCATGCTTCCACTGTAAAACTATGGTTGTGAAATGTATTATTTTGGAGACTTATAAATGAAGTAACTAATGTTGATGGAACTAGTGTTGTTCATGAATCCTCGTGGTATTAATTAATGAAGCTCATATTCTCTTTATTTATGGGTGAGTTGGGTAGAAGGAAATCCAATAAGCTTGCTCGGCCGCGTTATCTCGGTTGAGCGTCGGTCGCGCTCCCCAAAGTCGGGGGTGACACCTAAGGCCCATAAGCCATTGTATTCCCTCTTAGCACCCCAACGTGACACAATCGAGACACCCACTTTGAAGAGACCTTATGTGAATCTTAAACTATTTCCTTTACCTTTCTAAAACTAAAATGTAGAATCCATAATGATATAGAGTACCATGAATCTCGACACCACCCAATGCGAATCCCAGATTCTAGCCATATATAAATCGGAAAAATTCTCAATTGCCACATATAAATCTTGAATCCATTAGAACCTTCTCTAGAGTCTTCCACTCTGCTCAGATCTCAATTGCACCACCCAAACGAGCGAACGACATGTGCCCTATTAGCACAACAATACCCAAAGAAGTAACCCCGCCTTAATGCAATCGAGCAAATTCCTACTACATGCGCACAACATCCTTTACGAATAATAGCTCAAACTCAATCATTCCACGATTCCGATATACCCATAAAGTGTAATACACCATGCATCTAGAAATTTTCTTGCTTAAGATAATCAATCCACAAGTATGCCTCAGACCAAAAACCAATACAACACGTAACCATGCAAACAAATCGTCGATAGCAGACTCCCTCACTTGGCTCAAAGCCATAAATCAAAACACTCGATAACTCACAATGCCCATGCCATAATACCGCAGTGAGATTCAACTAAATCCTTCATAAGCTCATGTGACCCAAACCATATAGTACCTTAAATCATCTGCTAAGCTCGCATTCATCCTCGTGATGGTCATGTCAACTTTCTCAACAAATCCAAACTCAAATCGCAACACATATACCCACTGGTAGAAAAGATAGCCTTCACACAACATCATAGGAATCACACATCAGTGGATTGCCCCCAGGTGATAACCCACCTACTTAACCTCAAACTTACATCTCTATATAACCTTCCACAGCCACAACTAATACGTAGTCACTTAATCTCCCCGAGTCTGAACTCATCAACAAGATATGAAAATCTACTTCATTCCACAAATGAAATAACACGAAAGAATCTCTCAAAAACCTTCATAACTCAAGACAGTATGACACATCCACAGAAATCGAGCATCAAATTGTCCTTTTCACATATCACACACACTCTTCACAATATATTCAAACCATTTGAACACTTACCGCAATCATTTCCTACTCATCATATAGCTATCCAACCATTCACCGAGACACCAGTCCCACTCATAGAAACACCACCAGACATAGAAGTCCAAAAGAACATGTTCACACAATTGAAATAACCAAGCCTAAGTTGCGGTCCAAACCCGACCTGAAGTCCTTCAGACTGGCCCATCACCAAAACACATAAAACACATCTCGCATCTCAACCATGGAATCCACAAGTTGTCGATGTATAGCTGATACCGAGCGCTCCCATGTGCATACACTTCAAGCTGAATCGATGCCGCATGATAAGGAAAGCAAGATGGGAAGTTTATCCTAAATGCCATGTAGCTTCTCGAAGATAGGTATGGACGTCATCATATCGATCCGCAAGACTCTAATAGACATTTTCTCATGACTCGTAGGACATATGAACCTATGGATCTGATACTAACTTGTCACGACCCAAAATCCAACTAGTCGTGATGACACCTAACCCAACCCTCTAGGTAAGCTAAATAGCAACAATCCTATTAAAATGAGATTTCACTGAGAAAATAAATAATAAAATAACTGAGCTTTTATACAAAATCCCAAGTACTAGTCGTACAAATCATGAGGTGCTAAGATTTAGAGTTTACAAATATGGTATGTAATAACTACATCATTTGTTTCAAATATACATGAACAGATTAATAAGTTTAACGCTAACAAGAACAAGAGGCAACTATGACCCGAACACAGGTACGTCTTCAATGCTAGCTCCCGCCATACACAACAGCATCAACATCCAAAATCTGCATGCAAGGTGCACAAGTGTAGTATAAGTACAATCGACCCCATGTATTTAATAAGTAACAACCCTAACCTTAGGTTGAAAGCATTGACGAAATTGGACAACGGTCAGGGTCCATCACCAACATCCAACCTCAACTCCTAACAATATAATAAAAGTAGTACAAGAAATAACTCAACGATATGGTGCTCAGCTCATTCACAGTTACAGAAAAATAGGCATTCTTTTCAAGGATAACAGTAAAACCCAAAGCTTTCACCGAAATCACCAAAATATGAGTATATCATAAAACTTTGATTTTTTCCCAAAATCTTTTAAAAACAGGTAAGATATTTCATTATCAGATAACATGAGGAAAGTACACCTCTATGCTTACATGTCATTATGCATGTCAAGTCATCAATTATCATATGGCATCTAGCATGAGGAATATACGTATCAATGCCTACATGTCAAATGTACATGTCAGATCATGGGTGTCACAATTCCGTATAGCATGAGGGAAATGCATCTCTATGCCTACATTCCAAGTATGCATGTCAAATAAATGATTTAACGATGATATTCCCAGGTACTCTCGCCCTCAACATACTCAAGTTATCTGCCTCAAATGCCCACTTCATCACACACACAAAAAAAATCACTCCGCACTGTATGAGTGTTTGGCACATAAGCCCCTCACCAAAGCATGTGTGTATATATATCATCATGTCTGCGCTCACTGCTGGTATGTCAGACTCCGGAGAGGGGAATCCTACCCAAGCACTAATATAAGCCAACATGGCCTGCTGTGGCGTGCAACCCGATCACATCAACAAAAATAAACCTATAAGGCATGCTACGGTGTGCAACCCGAGCCTTATAATAATAACATATATAAAGCCACTATGACCTGTTGCAGCGTGTAACCCGATCCCATAATCATCACTCACAATCAGGCCCTCAGCCTCACTATGTCATCAATTTCTCCAGTCTCTCGGGCTCGCGAATGTCATGCCAATCATCCCAAACAATGATAACATGATGTGACAACATGTCACGACCCCAAACTCCCTCCGTAGGATGTCGTGATGGCACCTAGTCTCTAAGACTAGGGAAGCCGATTACTATAACAACTAAACTAATTATTAACAATGCTACTTTGAAACAGAGTTTAATATGAATACTGATACAGGAATGAAATGAGCCTACGCGGCAAGAATCATAACAATCTCCCAAGACTAGTAATACAGAGTCACAAACTCTAGTTAAGTACATGGAAAGATCGAAATACAACATTGTTCAAGAGACAATCTAGCAGTACAATATAAGGAAAGGACTCCAGGGGACTGCGATGACCAAACAACTCTTCCTTGAATTCTTGCGATCAACAAGCTAACTTCGCCCGAGTCTGATATCTCCAATACCTGGCTCTGAACAGAAATCTGCAGAAGTGTAGTATGAGTACACCACGATCGGTACCTAGTAAATATCAAGACTAACCTCGGTAGAGTAGTGACGGGGTACAAGTCAAGACACTCATTAGACAAAATAACATGTGTAGTGTAGAAGTACAAAGCTAATAATGGAAAGGAGGAATCAATAAATGGCAACAAGAATCAACATGTGATATAAACATTAAGGCAATAGAAATACCGTGAAAGTAGCGTTGAAACCAAGTAAGGAACACAATGACAACCAATAAATCAAGTCGTTCTAACACAAGGTTCACAACGAAATCACTCAGTAATACTTCATCTCTTAGTCACAAGTCACGAGTCTCAACCCACCATCATATACTCACAGCACCTCATGCCCACATCTTGAATCACAATCGCATGAACAACTTGTCATGCCCCATCCTTAGGAAGCGCGACTGGTACTTAACCGAGTAAACTCGGCTGAGCAAACCTGTTAGATACTTTCTACCCAATTAACTCATGATCAAGAGAAGACGTGATTTCATTAATTATACAATAGGAATCTCATTCATACAATCCTAAATCATTTCATTAGTCATTGCGCTTTTAAGTCCCAATATACACATTTCTTAAAGTTCAAGTGGAACAAGTGATAAAATACAATATAACTTGTTTAACATTCCCAATACCCATATATAACCCACATAGTGTCTACGGAGCCTCTAAAGATACAAAAGAGAGTAAAGATGGTACCGGCAACAAGGCCCCGACTATACCTAAAAAAGTGACCATAATATAAACAAAAGGTACAATACATGACCCCAGAATGAATTGTGGCTCACCGAGTCCGTAGAGAAGAGGATGCAACACTATCTGTGATCCGCACTATCTGCTATGTAACCACCTACATCTATTTAAAGATGCAGCGCCCTCGGCAGAATGGGACGTTAGTACCGTCGAATAGCACTAGTATGTATAGCTAAACACCAACTCAATAGAATGAATAAGAATACAAGAGGAACAATCAAGAATTCAATAAGGGCTTCAAATAATGATAAAACAACAAGTTAAGGATCATATACATTTTCAAGACAATTTCCCTATTACTAGGTTGGGTGACCTTTAGTGCAGATGTTCCACAATTCACAATACCTCCGTATTCTTACACGGAGTTCGATCACGGCCCGATCGGCTAGGCCGCCTCACCTAATACATTACCATAATTTCATTATATATTTCTAGCACAGTACCACAATATGTGCGGTATGGCGTCCGATCACAGCCTGATCGGCTAGGCCATCTCATTTGAGACATCAACCATTTTCACAATTTCATCCACAACACCACCGAGTTCTTACACAGAGTCCGAGCTCAGCCCGATCGGCTAGGCCATCTCATTTGAGACATTACCTTTTTCAGTCAATCATCTCACATCGTACTTCTTTCATGTACTTTCGATTCATTGGCACTAGTGATTATGATTACAAAGTCATTCTTGACACTTGGCCGTATTTCATAGTTCCAGGCCCCTTTTCCACATTCAATATCATTATCAAAATCAATAAGGATCCCCATTCAAGACATTAAATTCACATATGACCAATTTGGGAATCTTAGGCACATAGAGGCTTTTCATACTATTTGGCATAACAACCTTTATTTCGATCTTGACAAGAGGTCTTAACATTTCTAATACATATTCCACATTTTTAAACACATCCTAAATGACTAGATAACATGATGAAGCATTTAGAATAAATATTGAACTTACATCCTTCAACACAAACACGTTAGAAATCTCCAATTCTATAATGATCAAGGGCTTACTCCAATTACATGGTCACTGTGGGGTTCGACTCTAAGAAGAATAGGGGTTTAGCCAACATACCTCAATTGAGCTCCTTAAAACTCTAAGATGTTCCGGAATATTAGCCACTTCAATCTATTTTAGCAATATAACAAAATTGAACCAAAATTAGGAAGATGAACATGGTTTTAGCTCATTTGAGCATATTATCAAACAATAGGTGTACATCAATGCCTTAAGGCCCTTTTCTTTGTGGAGGATTCCATCCTTCCCCAACCCATTCTCTGTCATTTTTAGCTCAACATCTTTCCAGATATTACAAGGATACATGTATGCAAGGTAAGCGCTCCCATCCCCATGAATTACCTTACTAATGGCCCATTCTAGTTATATTTTGAAATTAAGAGTTTGGGTGATAGAATCTTACCTCTTAGGAAGAAGACCTAGGTGCCTCTCTTGATAATCTTCAAGATGCTAAGTGAGAACTGGAGAGCAATGTGATGCAGATCACTTCTCCCTCTAGGACCCTCTCTCTCACTCTAGAAATATCAAAAAATATGATCAAAATGGTCAATGGGATGTGTTTAAACGAAATAGGGTCGGGTTTAAAAACTCTAAAAATGAAGCTCCAGAACGGGTTCTGCGGTCGCATATGTGACCGCATAATGGTTATGCGGTCCGCATAATGACCGCAAAAATGGGGGGCTAGAACTGGAAAAGAACTGATTTGGTCTACGGTCACGATGCGGCACGAACGGTTCTGCGGTCGCATAGTGCACCACTGAACTTCCCTCTGGAAAATCCCAAGGCGGGATATGCGACAAGAATGCGGCCCGTGAAATAGTTATGCGGTCTCATAATGACCGCGAAATAGGGCATCAAAATGCCCCAGAAATTTACCCTACTCTGCGACCAGTCTGCGGTCCGCAGAGTGGTTCTACGGCCGCAGAATGGGCCGTAGAAGTGCATACTTTTGCCCAATATTTTTCTTCAACTCCCAGTGCAATGTTCAATCCAAAAAGTACGAACTCTACTATTATTAACCTCTACGCCTACCTTAGCATCACGGAACTCGGGTTTTTAGGAAACATTTTACAGGTCCTTACATCCTCCCCCACTTAAGATCATTCGTCCTTGAATGAGGATCAGGGTCCATTATTAGCACCTTGTGCAACTCAGTTATTATACCCTACACCAGCAACCCCAAATTTAACTAACTCTCTAAATTTCCAAAACTTTTGCCAGAGCTTCCTTTGTAACTAGGCCTATCCAAATGTTAGAGAGCCCCAGAAACACATCTTACAAGCATATGCACAATCCAATGATGTAACATACTCATAATAGTACCAACTGTGGCCTCATAAGCATCACATAATTAAAAGGAACACCTTTACATTAAATGCACAAGTGATACAAAATTCATAGGCGACAAGTTCATAAAAAGAAAGGATTACACAACTATTCTAACAAGTAAGGATACTTCTTCATTTCTTCCTCAGCCTCCCACGTGGCCTCTTCATCCTGCTGGTTTCGCCATAACACTTTCACAGAGGCAATTTCTTTTTTCCTCAACTTTTGGACTTGCCTATCAAGAATTGCAACTAGAATTTCTTCATATGACAATTCTTCATCAACCTCAATGGTCTCAATCGGCACAATAGCTGACGGATCTCCAACTACCTTCTTCAACGTAGACACATGGAATACCGGGTGCACTAATGACATCTCGGGTGGTAGCTCAAGCTTGTACGCCAGCACGCCGATACTTTGGATTATTTTGTACTACCCGACATACCTCGGACTCAATTTCCCCTTTTTCCCAAGCCGCATAATACCCTTCATGGGGGAAACCTTCAATAATACCCAATCATCTTCTTTGAACTCTAAGTCTATACGACGAACATCCGAATAGGATTTTTGATGGCTCTGAGCAGTTTTTAACCGCTCCTTTATGATCTTAACTCTTTCTATAGCCTGATGTACAAGGTTTGGCCCTATCAACTCTGCCTCCCTAATCTCGAACCACCCAATGGGAGATCTACATCTCCTACCATATAATGCCTCAAAAGGGTTCCATCTGGATACTTGCATGAATGCTGTTATTATAAGCAAACTCTATGAGTAGCAAATCATCATCCCAACTACGCGTGAAATCAAGAACACAAGCACACAACATGTACTCAAGCGTCTGATTAGTCCGCTCTGCCTGACCGTCGGTAGAGCCCCTCGATCGGAAATGATAGAAACTGGAGTACCATATAGCCTGGCTGCTTCCTTAATATATAACTGAGCATACTATTCCGTTGTGTCGGTAGAATTAACTGGCAAGAAGTGTGCTAATTTCGTGAGTCGGTCCACATTCACCCAAATTGAGTCAAACTTGCGTGGAGTGCATGGTGATCCTACCACAAAATCCATATTAATCGCCTCCCACTTACACATTGGACTTTCTATGTTCTGTGCTAACCCACTAGGCCGTTGATGTTCGGCCTTCACTTGCTGACAGTTCGGACACCTTGCCACAAAGTCTGCCACATTCCTTTTCATGTCATTCCACCAATAGACTTCCTTGAGATTGTGATACATCTTCGTAGAACCTGGATGCACAGAATACCTAGAAGCGTGAGCTTCGGTCATTATTCTTTCTCGAAGACCATCTACATTCAGAACACATAGTCGCCCTTGTTACCTTAGTGTACCATCATCCATGCTAAGCTAAAAAGCTGTAGTCTTATGTTTTTGAATCCCCTCCTTCAATTGCACAAAAAATGGATCGTTGTGTTGCTTCTCTTTGACTTCCACAACAAGCGATGATTCGGCCCTATTTTGAACAAATACCCCTCCATAATTAGAGTTCGTAAGACGAACTCCCAAACTAGCCAATCGATAGACAACCTTGGCCAATGGCCTTTGATATACCTCCAAGTGTGCTAAACTACCCATAGATTTCTGGCTAAGAGCATCCGCCACAACATTGGCTTTCCCCGGGTGATATAGAATATCAATGTCGTAATCCTGGAGTAACTCAAGCTATCTTCTCTGCCTCAGATTCAGCTCATTTTGTTTGAAAATATATTGAAGACTCTTGTCGACCGTGAATACATCCACATGGACCCCATATAAATAGTGACGCCAAATTTACAATGTAAAAACCACCGCCGCAAGTTCTAAGTCATGTGTTGGATAATCCTTTTCATGATTCTTGAGTTTCCTAGACGCATATGATAGAACTTTGCCATGTTGCATTAACACACACCCAAGCACAATTCTTGAAGCATTACAATAAACCATAAATTCATCTGTACCCTCTGGCAAGGTCAACACTGACGTTGTAGTCAATCTCGATTTCAACTCATGGAAGCTCCTTTCACAAGCATCGGACCATTAGAACTTAAGTACTTTCTAAGTCAATTTAGTCAACGAAGAGGCAAGAGTGGAGAACCCCTCCATAAACTTCCTGTAATACCCTACTAAGCCCAAGAAACTACAAATCTCGGTGGGCATTGTAGGTCTAGGCCAAGTCGTTACTGCTGAAATCGTTTAAGGATCAACCTTGATTCCTTATCTATAGACAACATGACCCAAGAATGTGACAGATTTGAGCCAAAAATTCACACTTTGATAATTTCGCATACAATTGGTGCCGATGAAGAGTCTGCAACACTGCCCTGAGATGATCGGCATGGTCCTCCCGACCTCGTGAATACACAAGTATATCGTCAATAAACACTATCACAAAGGAGTCAAGAAAAGTGTAGAAAACCCGATTCATAAGATCCATGAAAACCGCTGGGGCATATGTTAGCCCAAAAGACATCACCAGAAATTCAAAATGCCCATACCGGGTCCTAAAAGTTATTTTCGGAATATCCTGCTCCCAGATCTTCAATTGATGATACCCGGTGTTACATCCCGTACTTTTCTACAGAGGATTTGTGACCATAAGACCCCGTAAGTTTAACAACCTTGATACCGTTAGATACATTTTGATATGGTATTTATATTGAGTGAAAGATTTTTGTAAAAAGTTATTAATATTACTACTTTCGAATATATTTTAAATTATACACATAATATGAGAAAGTTTATGATATTTTCTTTATTGTAAAGATAAAAAATATTTTCTCACATGTAAAGAAGGTTATCTTTTTACCATTTTAAGAATTAAGCGTACGAAATTTTTTTTCTTTGTATGAGATTAGAAAAATTAGAAGTTGAGAAAATATATATATATATATATATATATATATATATATATATATATAGATACATACATATTTACACGGATGTTTTAATAAAATAATAGTGTATGTATTTATTTTATATGGTACCATATGACCATGATAGTATGATGTATAAAGTGTATCAAAAATAAGTAGAGTTTTAAGTAATTTGAGATAATTCTTAATTATGCGGGTAATTGATTAATTACCGGGTAACGGGACACTACCTAATTACCTAATTAGTGGATAAAGATTTAAAATCCCCACCCCACCACCCACATGGCAGCAAGCCACTACTAAGACATATGACTCTTGGTCATATTGTCTTAGGTGGCCATCTAAAGTAAGACTCATAACTAGTCTACTTACGTGTAATAGTAGTCTCTTAGTCATAAGTGTAGTCTCTTAGTCATAAGTGTACTTCATGTAAGACATTCCAATTTGATTTCACTTGGACATTGAATAATCAAGTGAGAATCATATACCTTCTTTCTAAATCAAATTCAAAACGTTCTCAAACCAGACACTTCATTTCTTAAAAATTTCCTACAAACGTGAGCTTTGCACATTGACTACACTACACTACAATTCAGATGTGAGCTTTGCACATTAGCAACATAAATGCTTACAAATTCCTACAATTTCTTATACACCCTACAATCAGAAGTGAGAAGTTAGCAATTCTTATAAGTTTGTGATTATGTGAGAACCTGATTTGTGATTCTTATAAGTCTTATAGGTCATTACATGACTCTATTCATAGAAATATTAGAGATGATTATATTCTTGATTCCCCACGTGTCATATTATTTTATCATCTGTTCATGGGTCTCAAAAATACGTAAGTGGGTAAAGTTTATTTCATGATATTAATCAGAGACATAATGGTCTTATGACGTATCGAGAGATTTTATTATCGTATTTCATATGCATTTCATGCATTAATACATGCACATTGACCCATGATCAGATGGCGTTATATACGCGTATATATATATATGGGCTATGGGAATGGTTATGGCGTTATATACGCACCACCACCTGATCAGCTGGTATACGTTGATGCTTTTGCCCACAATGGCCGAGATGATATGATGGGATGCCCTCAGAGGCCTGATGATGTTATGAAACATGTACCTATACACGACATGACAATCATACGCATATGCATGACACTATAATTATTTTATGATTTATAGAGTTATCCAGACCTACAGGTTGAGTCACTTAATCTATATTTCTTACACATCTGTTATGTACTTATTTATGTGCCTTACATACTCGGTACATTATTCATACTGACATCCCTTTTGCCTGAGGACGCTGCGTTTCAAGCTCGTAGGTCTCGATAGACAGGTCGAGAGTCATCCAAGTAGGCGATCAGCTTAGCGGAAGATGTTGGTGCACTCCATTTGCTCCGGAGTTGCTTGTTTGGTTAGTATAATTTAGACGTATGTTGTTTGGTATGGCAGGGGCCTATCCCGACCCTTATGAAGATTATGTATTCTTAGAGGCTTTGTAGACAGAGGTTCATTTTGTACAGTATGTCAGAGGCCTTGACGGCCCATATGTATTCATGTCTTAAGAAAAATGGTTCAGTGATACAGTGTTTCCCACTTATAGTTATACATTATGAGTTGTGGCCATGTTGGCCCATGATAGTTACAAAAGGAATGAGATCAGCCAACTCGACCTATGTATGTTCTAGTTTTGTTCTAATGATAATGCGTTACAGAATGGTTCGCTCGGGTCAGTATAGCACTGGGTGCCAGCCACGCCTCCCCAGGTTTGGGGCATGACACCCAGATCGTAAATCAATTTTGGAGAAGTATTTAGCACCCTCTAACTGATCAAACAAATCATCTATTCTTGGTAGTGGGTATTTGTTTTTGATTGTGACATTGTCGAGCTGCCGGTAGTCAATGCACGTCCTTAGTGATCCATCTTTCTTCATCACGAAGAGAACTGGTGCGCCCCATGGCGACACACTCGGTCGGATGAAATCCTTCTCTAACAAATCCTTCAACTGTTCCTTTAGTTCCTTCAATTCTGATGGTGCCATTCTATAGGGCAGAATAGATATAGGCTGCTTGCCTGGCATCACATCAATCCCAAAATCAATCTCCCTATCTGGCGGAATCCCAGGGAGATTATCAGGAAAGACTTCTGAAAATTCTTTCACAACTGGCACTGACTCGAGTGCAGGTGCCTCAACATCGGTGTCCGTAACCCGGACCAAGTGATAGATACACCCCTTGTTAATCATCTTCGTGACCTTAAGGTAAGAAATAAACCTACCATTCGGCACCACATATCCCCCTTCCACTCAACAACTGGCTCACTTAGAAATTCAAACCTCACAGTTCTAGTTCGGCAGTCGAGCTTAGCAAAACATGAATAAAGCCAATTCATCCCCGTAATTACATCAAAATCAACCATCCCCAATTCAATGAGATTGGCCACGGTGTCCCGACCACGCACCATGACAACACAACCCTTATAAACTCGTGCAGCCATAATAGACTCGCCAACCGGAGTAGATACAGAGAACGGCTCAGGAAGTTATTCCGGTTCTATCCCAAATTCCATAGCGACATAAGGGGTAATGTAGGATAAGGTGGAACCGGGATCAATAAGAGCATATACATCATAAGTTTGGACAATCAGTACACCTGTGACAATATCTGGAGAAGCCTCTGTATTTTGGCGACCGCTCATACCATAGAAACGGATGGGTCCTCCTGAACTCTGCACACCACCCCTAGCTGCACCACGCCCTGCTAGTGTTGGAGGGCCTCGAGCTGGAGAGGGTGCGGAAGATGTAGCAGCTGCAGAACTGGATGGTTGTGTTGTTCCCCTACCCGCACCCTGGCAGGATGAATGATACTCCATTTGAATATGCCCCTCAATCCGCACCCGTAACATATAGGTAAGTCCATGTAGCAAATCCCTGAGTTCATCTTCCCACACCTGGGGCATGGGGGCTCCACTGCTACGGGAACCTCCCTCCTGATCGGCCCTGGTGATGGGGTCCCCTGCTGCCCTGATTAGGCCTAAAGTGACTCCCCTACTGCTGACTATGCCCCATTGGCTGTGCAATGGCTGAAGACTGAGCATGAGACTGGGTTGGCCCTGATGACCCTCCACTTAAAGTTGATCTCCCCCACCAAATGACTCCCCGAAGTTGCCTGCGGATCGAGCCTTGCTGGCACCCTCTCACTCCCTCCTATTCTTCAACTTGCGGTCCTCTGTAGCTTGAGCAAATGCTACTATTTTCCCATAGTTCATGTCTAAATTCAAGGTAGTTGTAGCATCCTCATTGAAAACCAAGGGGCTAAGGCCCTGCATAAACCAGCGCACTCTAGCCTCCATAGTAGGCAACATGAGAATGTCATATTTTCACAGGCGCGCGAACTCCATGTGATACTCCTACTCACTCCTACTCCCTTGCTTAAGATTCTCGAACTATGTGGCACGGGATGCCCTAGTCTCGGCAGGCAAGATATGGTCTATAAAGGCATCATCAAACTCACTCCATCTCACTGGAGGGCTCCCCCCCTCCCAAGAGTCCTCCCACAGCTCAAACCAAGAATAGGCCACTCCTTTCAGGCGGTAGGCAGCCAACTCCACTCCCTCCGTCTCAGTAGCATGCATAACCCGGAGAGTGTTATGCATCTCATCAATGAAGTCCTGTGGGTCCTCCTCGGGATTAGCACCCGTGAACACCAGAGGATCCAACTGCAGAAACCTGTTCACCCTGGAACCACTAGAACCCCCTTGCTGGCTAGAGGATATAGGTGCAACATTCGACCTTTGGGACTGAGAAGCCACTATCTGAGTCAACATTTGAATAGCTCACCCAAGATCCCCATCAGAAATACCAGAGCCGGAAGCTGGGGCTGGAGGTGGAATCGAAATGTCAGGTGGAGGAACCGTCATACCCTCAGTAGGTGTAGGAACTGGTGTGGCCTAGGCCGGTGTAGTGGAATCAGGTAGTGTAGCAGTCGTGGGATTATCCTCACCCCTCGGGTGTTCACCCGCTTCATCAAATAAAGGGTCAACTACCACTCCTAAGGTGGCGTTGGCTCCTTGTCCAGTTCTTGCTCTCTTCTTAGATGCCATATACTGAAAGTTAAAGGAATGCACGAGTTAAAGGAGGAGCAGTTGCACAATTAGTTTCATCGGACGATCCAGAATATCAAAGAAGGGTATTGTTCCTAAATGTCCAAGTAGCCTCCAACTTATAGATATGGTCGACAACACACCGATAAGAAGGACTCTACCAGACACGGCTCCAAGACATCTTAGGACACTTTAAAACCTTAGGCTCTAATACCAAGTTTGTCGAGCCCCATCGTCGGGAAGCGCGACATGCACTCAACCGAGTGAACCCGGCCGAGCAAGCATGTTAGATACTTTCTACCCAATTAACTCATGATCAAGAGAAGACGTGATTTCATTAATTATACAGTGGGAATCTCATTCATACAATCCTAAATCATTTCATTAGTCATTGCACTTTTAAGTCCCAAAATATGCATTTCTTAAAGTTTAAGTGGAACAAGTGATCAAACACAACATAACTTGTTTAACATTCCCAAAACCCATATACAACACATATAGTGTCTACGCAGCCTCTAAAGATACAAAAAAGAGTAAAGATGCTGTCGGCAACAAGGCCCCGGCTATACCTCAAAACGTGACCATAATATAAACAAAAGATACAATACTTGACCCCGGAATGAAATGGGACTCACCGAGTCCGTTGAGAAGAGCAAGCAGCACTATCTGCGATCCACACTGTCTGCTATGTAACCACCTACATCCATTTAATGATCCAGCGCCCACTGCAAAATGGATGTTAGAACCGTCGAATAGCACTAGTATGTATAGCTTAATACCAACTCAATAGAATGAATAATAATACAAGAGGAATATTCAAGAATTCAATACGGGCTTCAAATAATGGTAAAACAACAAGTTAAGGATCATATACATTTTCAAGACAATTTCCATGTTACTAGGTTGGGTGACCTTTAGTACCGATGTTCCACAATTCACAATACCTCCGTATGCTTACACAGAGTCCGATCTTTGCCCGATCGCCTAGGCTGACTCGCTTGAGACGTTACAACAATTTCATTAAAACTTTCCAGCACAGTACCACCATATGTGTGGCATGGCGTCCGATCATCTCCCGATCGGCTAGTCCATCTCATTTAAGACATCAACCCTTTTCACAATTCTATCCACAATACCACCGTGTTATTACATGGAGTCCGATCTCAGTCCGACCGGCTAGGCCATCTCATTTGAGACATTATATGTTTCAGTCAGTCATCTCACATCGTACTTCTTTCATGTACCTTAGATTCATTGACACTAGTGATTACGATTACAAAGTCATTCTTGGCACTTGGTCGTATTTCATAGTTCCAGACCCCTTTTCCACATTCAATATCATTATCAAAATCAATAAGGCTCCCCATTCAAGACATTAAATTCACATATGAGCAATTTGGGAATCTTAGGCACATAGAGGCTTTTCATACAATTTGGCATAACAACCTTTATTTCGATCTTGACATGAGGTCTTAACATTTGTAACACATTTTTAAACACATCCTCAATGACAAGATAACATGATGAAGCATTTATAATAAATACTTAACTTACATCCTTCAACACAAACACATTAGAAATTGCCAATTCAATAATGATCAAGGGCTTACTCTAATTACATGGTCTCTGTGGGGTTCGATTCTAAGAAGAAGGGGGTTTAGCCAACATACCTCAATTGAGCTTCTCAAAACTCTAAGATGTTCCGGAATATTAGCCACTTCAATCTATTTTAGCAAAATAACAAAATTGAACCAAAATTTGGAAGATGAACATGGTTTTAGCTCATTTGAGCATATTATCAAACACTAGGTGTGCATCAATGCCTTAAGGCCCTTTTCTTTGTTGAGGATTTCATCCTTCCCCAACCCATTCTCTGTCAGTTTTAGCTCAAAATCTTCCCACATATTACAAGGATACATGCATGCAAGGTAAGCACTCCCATCCCCATGAATTAGCTCACTAATGGCCCATTCTTGTTACATTTTGAAATTAAGAGTTTGGGTGATAGAATCTTACCTCTTAGGAAGAAGACCTTGGTGCCTCTCTTGATAATCTTCAAGATTCTAAGTGATAATTAGAGAGCAATGTGATGAAGATCACTACTCCCTCTAGGACCCTCTCTCTCACTCTAAAGATATCAGAAAATATGATCAAAATGGTCCACGGGATGTGTTTTAACAAAATAGGGTCGGGTTTAAAAATCTCAAAAATGAAGCTCCGAAACTGGGGGGGCCAGAACTGGAAAAGAACTAATTTTAGTCTGCGGTCAATATGCGGTCCACAAACCTATTAAACGATCGTATAATGCACTGCAGAACGGTTCTACAGTTGCATAGTGCACCGTAGAACTTCCCTCCGAAAAATCCCAAGGCATGATATGCGACAAGAATACGGCCCGCGAAACGGTTATGCGATCTCATAATGACCGCAAAATTGGGCATCAAAATGCCCCAGAAATCTGCCCCACTCTACGACCAGTCTGTGGTCCGCAGAGTGGTTCTGCGACCGCAGAATGGGCCGCAGAACTGCATACTTCTTCCCAACATTTTTCTTCAACTCCCAGCGCACTGTTCAATCCAAAAAGTCCGAACTCTACTATTATTAACCTCTACGCCTACCTTGGCATCACATAACCCAAGTTTTTAGGAAACATTTTACGGGGCCTTACACAACACACGTGCCAATATCTCAAACCACCTGGCATGATCACAGGCGCACATTCACAATCCTCCCGACGTAGTCACATGCTCACAATCACAATCCGACCAGCATGGTCAGAAGCTCACTATCACAAACTACCCGGCGTGGTCACAGGCTCAATAGCAACATGAAAACGGATAATACAAGAACACATGGGCATGATCAATAAAGGTCAAGTTTCATACTCATGAGCTAGTATACGTGGCATGCTACGGTGTATGCTTGTGCAAGTGTAGTACTGCAGCCCAAGTAAACAAGTAATATCAAAGGCATCGAGTAACTCATCGAAGCAACAAAACAAGTCACGTAAGGTGTATGACATACAAAAGGAAAATCACACCATCACACAAAAATCACCAACACAATGTCCCCAAGCCATAACACATCACCCCTGACATTGCCACTTTATCTCTCTGATATCCACCCGTATCACTCCGCCCTGATATTATCATTAGCCACTCTTATCTTTCCGATAGCCACTTGTATTACTCTGTACATTCAATAACAGTGTGATGCCACCATTATGCCCCACATAACAACAACGGTGAACTGTCACCCTTATACCCCGCATAACAACAACCAAACCACACAATAATTCACATGTGCTATCATCACAACATATCAACTCCTATCACAAGTCCCCATAGGCCACAACCTTTCCAAAGATCCAACGATATCAATATTTCCACAACAAATAGCCCACGGCTCACCGCAATGTATATAGAATCTCAAAAACAACAAAATAAACGGAAAAGTAACTCGACAAGGAACAACACCCCCTTAAAAACAACTTTAATTAAAATAGATTAATGACTTCCGATAACCTCAATTCCAATTAATTATTTAAGAATAAACTCAATAGTGAAAGTATTTCTATGAAGTGTCAAACTTCGGATTCTCGTGTATGAATAGGCTAACAATGAAAGAGATGGAACGAACTAGTACTACGTCTAAATGCATGCGAATAACCCAGCAACAAAAGGATATCATGTAACAACAATTTCAACTAAGAGTAACTCGACAATAAAAGAAATCACATAATGATAAAAGTTATAATAACTTCAAATAAAGCATATAAGAGCAAACTCGACAAGTAAGGAATGTGAAATGTAACGATAACTTCAAATAAAGCATGTGATAGTAGACATGACGAATAAAAGATATAACATGTGCTAACAATCCCAAATAAGTACATAAAAAAGCCTAAGAGTCTAAACCGGTCAATTATCCGCATATAAGCCCGAGTACATAATTGTCGCCTTGCGTACACGGCTTTCACATAACAAAATTAGCACAAACGACTCAAATCCTAAGGGGTTGTTGCTCCATACAAAGTTAGGCAATATACTTATTTCAAAAGCCCCCAATCAATACTCTAAAATAGATTTTCCTTTACAATTCATCTCCGCTAGGCTCAAATCTAACCAAAAGCGACTTAATAACATCAAATAATACAAGAGATATCAATTCCAGTAAATAAATCTATGATATTTACATAATTTCTCAAAAGTCAACCCCGGGCTCGCCCGGTCAATACCCGGGTCCAAAGGTAGATTTCGACTACCCATAACCCCACGAGTCTATATGTATATTTTATTTTGAAATCCGAGTCCAATTCGACTCTCAAATACCAAATTTTTATTTTTCAAAACATAGAAAAAGTTTCTCAAAATTCCCCTATGATTCTCATAATTTTGATGTTACATCTCATTTATAATCATGTAAAATAGTTGGAAATTGATCAAAATCACTTACCTAATGTTTGTGATGAAAATACCCTCTCCAAATCGCCTCCTACCGAGTCTAGGGTTCAGATTATGAAATGATGAGCTAAAATCCCGAAATTCCAACTCTTAACCGAGCTGCAGATGTCGCATTTGCGACCAAAAGTTCACAATTGCGGATGTTCGCCTTTGAGACCCAAAGTTTGCAATTGCAGATGATCGCAATTGTGACCACATGTTAACAATTGCGACCAAGGTTCGCAATTTGTACCAAAAGTTCACAATTGCAATAGTTCGCAATCGCAATAAAAAGTTCGCAGTTGCGAAGTACCAGCACCACTAATCCCAAATTTCACAGAAATGATATGAAACCACCCCGAAACTTATCCGGAACCTCCCAGGCACAAACCATAAATGAATTTCAATCATACAACACCCTACGGACTTGCTCATGCGCTTAAAAACTGAAAAGGGGTCGTCATAACTCGATATTGACCATGGACAAATTTCTTAACTTAACTAGTCTCTAAACCAATGATCCAAAATACACCCAAGCCCCTCGGGACCCCGTCACATCATACCAACACGTCCCAAAACATAACACGAACTTACTCGAGGCCTCAAATCCCGAAACATAACATCAAAACCACGAATCGCACCTCAATTCAAGCTTAATAAAAAATGAATTTTTAACTTCTACAACTCGCGCAGAATCATATCAAATCAACCCGGAGTGACGTCACATATTGCATGGAAGTCCCAAATTACACAACGGAGCTATAACAACTCCCTAAATCGCAATCCGAACCCGATATAATAAAGTCAACTCCCGGTTAAACCTCTCAACCTTCCAAACCTTCAACTTTCCAACTTTCGCCAATATGCATCAATTTAACCTATGGACCTCCAAATCCTAATCCGGACACACATCTAAGTCCAAAATCACCCTATGAAGCTATCAGAATCATCAAAACACCATTCCGGAGTCGTCTACACAAAAGTCAAACTCCGGTCAACTCTTACCGCTTAAGCTTCTAAAACAAGAATCATCCTTCCAAATCAATTCCGAATCATCCAAAAACCAAACCCGGCCATACACGCAAGTCATAATACATAATACGAAGTTGCTCGAGACTTTAAACCACCGAATGGGATGTAAATCCTCAAAACGACTGGTCGGATTGGTACATAATAAATGATAACAGAGACTGAGATATGATATGCAAATGAATGAATATGAATCTGTATATAATTGCAATTTAAGCAAATAACTCAACAGTACAAATGTCCTTAATGAGTCCCAACAGGATAAGCATATAGCCTAAACATGGTTTCTAACATGGATCACAGCTCAATTACTCTAGCATGTAGGAATTTCATGGATAAAAACAAGATTTGGTAGTTACGCAATACCACAGGATCAACTTAGTCACAATTCACATGGTGCACGCCCACACGTTCGTCAGCTAGCATGTGCATCACCTCAACACCAAACACATAACATGCATATTCAGGGATTCATACCCTCAGCACCAAGTTTAGAAGTGTTGCTTACCTCGAATAAGCTAAATCCAATATCGTGCAAGCCAAATGATACTCCAAAAATGCCATCCCGCACGTACTGACCTTCAAAGGGCTTGAAACTAGCCAAAAGCAGCTCAAGAACATAAAATATTACCAAAGGAATCAAACCCAATCGATAAAGGTCAAATTTTTAATCAAAAGCCAAAGTCAACCAAAAAGTCAAACTTGGCCCCACACCTCAGAACCCGACAAAACTCACAAAATCCGACAACCCATTCAATAACAAGTCCAACCATACTAGTTTCACTAAAATTCGACTCCGAATCGATGCTCAAAACTCAAAAATTCACTTTATAAAATCTAAGACAAAAACCCCCAATTTCTCTTTAAAATTCATAATCCAATTGCCAAAAATGAAGATAGATTCACGAAATATAATCAAAACCGAGTATAGTACACTTACCCCAATCCAAGTGATGAAAATCGCCTCCAAATTTGCCTAGAGGTCTATAGCTCAATATATGATACAAATGGACAACCCTTGATTTTATAGCTTCTGCCCAGGCAATTTCGCATTTGAGACCAAAAACCTCGCTTCTGCAGAATCCACTAACCAGTCGACCACTCGCACCTACGAACATTGTTCTGCTTTTGCGTAATCGCAGGTGCAAAGCCCAGCGCGCTTATGCGCTTCATCTCGCTTCTGCGTCCAAGTCCATCGCTACTGCGAAGCCGTAGATGCATCCCAAATTCCGCATCTGCGAAGACTCCAAGCTAGACCATTTTCACAGGTACGACCGCATTACCACTTCTGCGACCACTGCACCTGCGCAAAACCCATCGCAGGTGCGCAACACCAGAACTAGCTCCTCTTCGGCAATGCAACAAGATATAAAAATGATCTGAACCACATATGTAACTCACCCGAGCCTCTCGGGACCCCGTCCAAATATACCAACAAGTACCATAACATAATACGGACCTACTCAAGGCCTCAAATCATATATAACAACATCTCAAATCAACTTGAAATGAACTCAAATTTTGCGCACAAGTCCCAAATGACATAACGAAGTTATTCCAATTCCCGAAACCACAATCAGAACCCGATATCATCAAAGTTAACTCTCGATCAAACTTATGAATATTCCAAACCTTCAAATTTACAACTTTCGCCAATTAGTGCGGAAACCTTCTAGAAATATCCAAATGTAAATTTGGGCATATCCCAAGTCAAAAATCACCATCAGTAACTAACAGAATCAGTAAAACTTTGATCCGAGTTCAAATACTAAAAAGTCAAACTTGGACAACTCTTCCAACTTAAAGCTTATTAGTTCAGAATCATTCTTCCAAATCAATTCTGAATAACCTGAAAACCAAAACCGACAATTCACACAAGTCATAATAAATCATATGATGATGCTCAAGACTTCAAATAGCTGAACGGGATGCAAATGCTCAAAATAACTAGTTAGGTCATTACACCATGGCTCCACCACAATGTATACAAGAATATCAATAACAACAACAATAAATGTAAAACTGCTCAACAAGGAAGATGTTTCAATAATTACATCTTTGCCTCAACGTGATAACGACTTTCACAACTTCAACACCAATAACTCAACAATGAGAGGGATAATGTATAACCACGATATTAGATAAGAATAACTCATAATGGAAGAGAAAACGTGTAGCAATTACTTCAAATAATGGAAATCAACAATGAAAGAGATAACATGAACAATAAAATCAAATAATTGTAATCAACAATGAAAGAGGTAACATGAACAATAACTCCAATTAATGATAATCAACAATGAAAGAGATAATATACATAATGACTTCAAATAATAATATTCAACAATGGAGAGATAGCATATAACAATAAAGAGGCAACAAGTTCAACTAAAGTATTAGAGCAATGTATCAATTAGGATGTAGAACAAGTGTTAACAAAATCATTTATGGCATATAAGGATAGACTAACACAAGTAAGAATAGATTGACTATGAGAGTTTAGAACATGAAATGGCATTTCAATTAAAGCTTGGATATAGTCTAAGTAGCTTAAACCTGTCAAATACCACGTACAACCCATGTACCCACTCGTCACCTTGCATACACGGCTTTCACAT
This sequence comes from Nicotiana otophora, assembly GCA_000715115.1. Lineage (NCBI taxonomy): Eukaryota > Viridiplantae > Streptophyta > Magnoliopsida > Solanales > Solanaceae > Nicotiana > Nicotiana otophora. Next base: position 94,374 of record AWOL01S0014198.1, read on the forward strand.
AGCACAGATGAATCAATCAATACCAATCCTAGGGGGTTATTTCCCCCACACAAAATTAGGGAAGATACTTACCTCAACTAGGCTAATTCAACACTTGGAAATAGCTTTTCCATTAAAATTTGCCTCCACACTGCTCAAATCTAACCAAAATTGACTTAATATCATCAAGCAATTCTAGGGAAATCAATTGCAACAGATAAAGCTGAGATCTTTACACTTTTACCAAAAAGTCAATAAAAGTGAACTCGGGGCTCGCCTGATCAAAACTCATGTCCAATGATAGATTTCGACTACCCATGACCCCACGAGTTCACATATATGATTAGTTTCAAAATCCAAGTCCAAATCGAATCTCCAAATACAATTTCTTTTTTTAAAAAACTTGACAAAGTTTCGCAAATTATCACTTTGATTCACATGATTTTGATGTTAAAATATAAGATATATTGATGGAATGTGATTAGAAATAGATTAGAATCACTTACCCAAAGTTTGTAGGTGAAAAAACAATTTTTTCAAATCGCCTTCTACCGAGTCTAGGGTTCAAAAATGAGAGAATGTGTTCAAAATCCCGCCTCCCAGCCCTTTAAGCAGCTGCAGATGTCGCATTTGTGACACAGGGTTCGCACCCTCGCAATTACAGATCAGGGCTCGCATTTGCGAACCCTGACAGCCTCAGTATTCATCTCAATTATGATGGAGGCTTCGCAAAATAAAACAAATGTTCGCAATTGCAAACTTAGTCCAAATTATGCTTCCTTCGCAAATGCGAAGGGGAAGTCGCATTTTCAACATCTGACCCCCTATTTTCAGCTTCGCAATTGTGAAGGTGGTTCTCGCAATTGCGACATCAGAGCACCAGCAGTTCATTGTTAAGTTCAAAACCATTCTGATACATGTCTGGAACTCATCTGAGCCCTCGGGGCTCCATACCAAACATCTACACAAGTCCAAAAACATCAGACAAACTCGCTTGCGCGATCAAAACACAAAAATAACATCTAAAAGTAGGAATCGAATATTAAAACACATGAATTTCAAAGTAAAGTTCAAGAATTTCTAAAGTTACAACTAAACGTCTGAATCCTATCAAATAAACTCCAAATGACACCAAACTTTGCATACAAGTTATAAATACCATAATGGATCCATTCCAAGTTCCAAAATTTAATTCCGATCTTGAAAGCTAGAAGTCAACCTACGGCCAAACCTTTCAACTTCAAACTGCCAAGTTTTCGGAAAATCAACACAAATCAACCTACGGACTTCAAAAGTCAATTATGGGCATACGCCGATGTCCGAAACCACGATACGAAGCTATCCGAGCCATAGAAATAGATTTCCAGGGTCGTTTTCACAAAATTCAAAGTTTGGTCGACATTTGTAATCCAAACTTCTAAGTCAAGAATCAAAGGATCCAAATTAACCCGAAAGCATTCCAGAATGGAACTAACCAACCCCGCAATTCATAAAACCATAAACACTCATGTGTGAAGCATGGAAAGGTAAAACTATGCATAATTATACAAAACGACCGATCGGGTCATTATGGGGGGTGTTGGTTTGCATCGACCGTAGTCCCGGCTTTGCCCCGGTCTTGATGAGGTTATGCCATATAGTTCGGTAGGTAGAGAGAATTATTATATCTTTAGAAACCATTTTGAAAAATATTTCTTTTTATGGCAAATGTTATCCTTCCGGATTATGACATGTTTAAGAAATTCGACAAACGCGAGCGTTCTTTCTTAAAAACTCTATCTCGTTGATTTCGATCCTCCACGATGATTCTGACAACGTGGCTTCTTGCCGCTGCGATTGCATCCTGATATGAACTAATGCATTAAAGAGGTTTTCCTAGAGTTATGATCGAACCCTTTCAGGTTGCCTACGTATCCGTAATGTAATCAGGTATGAACGTAGTTCGTGGATCATGATAAAGAAAATACGATGAAGATGACCGAGCATGACTCATGCATCCTACCTATCCAAATGGAATCAGGTGAAAACATAGTTCGATTACAACAGATGCAAAAATGACGATATTGAAATGAAGTGGCCGAGTCTGACTCAGAATGCCTATGTATCCAAATAGAATCAGGACAGGACGTAGTTCATTTACAAAAAGCGACAGAATCTGATGAGGATTGCCTACGTATTCCTACTAAAGGAAAATCAACTCGTGGCATAGTTCGAAGTAAGATACAAAATGATATTTGGATTTTCTATTACAAAAGAACGGGAGAGAGAGAAAAATCTAACCCTATGTGGGTTTCCTACATATCCCTCCATTGGAAGTCAGGTCAAGCATAGTTCTGTTATAGCCAAAACCTAACTCTATTATCTTCAAGCATAGTATCTCTTGATTGCATATGAGTTGATAGGCTTAGTGCTGACTCTTTTGTCCATCTCTATCAAGATTAGAGCTCTTGCCGACAACACTCGGTGGACTGCGTAAGGACCGTGCCAATTCGGTGCGAACTTCCCTTTGGTTTTTTCTTGGTGGGGGAATATTTTCTTCAGAACCAATTGCCCTGGTATGAACTAGCGAAGCTTCACCCTTTGGTTAAATGCATTGGCCATCCTATTTTGATACAGCCTACCATGGCATACTACGCCCATTCTCTTCTCATTAATGAGCATGCGTTGCTCCTGCCTAACTTGTATCCACTCTACATTGTCTAACTTGGCTTCTTGGATGACACATAAAGATGGCATCTCGACCTCTATGGGTAACAGAACTTCGGTGCCATATACCAAGATGTATGGAGTTGCCCCAGTCGATGTCCTTATGGTGGTCCGATAACCCAGTAAGGCGAAAGATAATTTCTCGTGCCATTGCCTATGATTGTCCACTATCTTTTGCAAAATCCTTTTGATGTTTTTGTTGGCTTCTTGATGACGTCCAAATCTACTACTAAAAAGTAAATGGACACTGTCACATGCAATATAATATACCCAACTATGAGTCAGGGTCGAATCCCACAGAGAATAATATGTAAGCGATTAGGCAATGTAATAGAATTATCGCTTGTTATGCTAAGCCAAACACTTAAAAGGGTTTTGGGAAAATATTTATATCTAGATGCAAAAATATAAACTAACCTATAAAGCAAGTAAAATGATCAATGGCTACAAGAATGAATACACGGGAATTACACTCAAGTAACGATCCAAAGAATTTCACCATTTTACAAATATGAGCGAGTTTATGTTAATTAGCCTCGGATATTAATTCTATATTAGCTTCTTAGAAAGACTAACAAGACTTCCTAGTTGAATTATCCCTAAAACAATTAATAGATTAAGAGTACCTGATGTGGCTATAAGTAGTCCAATCCTATCCCTAGGTAGAATCTATAAAGTGAGGGTTATCACCTAAAGTTCTTGTTAGTTAATATTTTCCAACCCCAATTTATATTTTGCAAAATTAATTCGAAGTTAATGGGTGAGTCCTAGGGTTAGCTAATCCCTTTAGAAACATTAAAGAACAATAATAATTAAAGAAACAATAACTCACTTCGTAATAAATAAAAATCGTTCAATACATAAACACAACAAGTTCAGTGTTAGCAGTGCTTGGCAAATATTAAGGCATAGGGCTGATCCTAATCGGGAATTCAAGTTAATGTGGATTAAAGGTTTGCCATTCAAGATATCCTTCTTCTTGTGGAGATTGTGGAGGTAGAAAATAGCCACCGATGACATGTGGAGAAGGCAAGGGCAAATGGTGATGTCTAGGTGTTGGTTTTGTCAGCAGCCCCAAAAGGAATCCTTTGAGCATATATTTGTCACAAGTCCTACTGCCTCTAAGGTATGGAACTTGTTCATTGGGGCTGTTGGAATTTCGTTGCAATTGATTCAATTGAAACAGATTATAAGGCATTGGTGGTATGCTCAGTGTTGTCCAAAATTAAAGCCATTATTCCAAGCAGTACCAGCTATCATCACTTGGGAGCTTTGGAAGAGAAGAAATACAGGTAAACATGGTGGTTCAGTGTCCACAAATAGAGTGATTCATGAGATAAACAGGACATTGCATCAACTGGCAAGGGTGAGGTATGCCTGGATCCCTAATATTCCATTGTTATGGCCAGACATAATTCAATACTTTGAAGGATATAATCCTATATTGATCACTACAAGATTAACATGGCATCTTCCTTTTCATGGTTGGTACAAACGTAATACTGATGGATCTTTAAAGGGCAATCCTGGACCTAGCTCCCTAGGCTTTTGTGTGAGGGATGATGAAGGTAATGTGGTGTATGCTAGGGTAGTAGACCTGGGAGTGACAACTAATGTGGTGGCAAAAGCTAAGGCTATTCTTCAAGAGTTGGAATATTGTGTGGAGCATGATCTGCATCCTCTCGTACCGGAGACTGCTTCATTGGTGATGAAGAAGGTGATAGAAGGGGAATAAGATCTTCATTGGGTAATTGCACAGGATGTGAAGAAAATTATAGAGATGACGGACAACTTCAATGTGATCTTTCAACATGTGTTCAGAGAAGGAAACTCAGTGGCGGATTTTATAGCTAACATTGTGTTCTCTTTGGCAGGTACATTTGAGTTTCATTCATTCTCTGAAATGCCTAGTGTAGGGAGGAGGTTGATCAATCTACACAAATATCAATCACCTAACCTTAGGGTTAGGATAGCAAAGAGAAGAACCCCAGACTGATGGCTTCAAAGGATTGGACTCTGCACAAACTGATATGTCCAAATGCTAAGGAAAATGCTTAACCCATCATATGGTATTTTTGGAGATTGTTGAATCATTTCTCAGTGGTATTAGCATGCTTTCATGCTCAATCTGAGGATGGTTTAGCAATATTTAAAATGATGTCTACATTAAAGGTTCTAGTAGGGAAGGATCTGAGCTTACAAGATCACAAAAAGTCACAATTTCAAAGCTTGGCTTTTGCCTTGCAAAGCTTGCTTAAAGCCAGCTCATTCCTAGCTTTTGCCTTACAAAGCCAGCTCATGCCTGGCTTTTGCCTTGTAAAGCCTGCCTAAAGCCAGATCAAGCCTGGTTTTTCCTTGCAAAGCCTGCCTAAAGCCAGATCAAGCCTGGTTTTTCCTTGCAAAGCCTGCCTAAAGCCAGCTCATGCCTGGCCTTTGCCTTGCAAAGCATGCCTAAAGCCAGCTCAAGCCTGGCTTTTGCCTTGCAAAGCCTGCCTAAAGCCATGCTCCTCTTCTACACATTAATTTTGATGAGTGAGCACATGATTAATACTTGGACAAAATCAGTCCACTGCATATGGAGATGATATAGTAGCTACACTTGGAAGACTATGTTGGCTTCAACTCTATGGTGGAGATGTTTGGAATTCATTTTAGCCTATGGGCAATATACCCTGGCGTCTGGTGAGAGCTTGATAGGTGCTGCTTGGTATTTGCCAATGACAATTGGATTCACATACACTAATAGGAGAAGGAAGCATTCAACTTATCATGTTGTAATAGCTAGTTCATTAGACTTTAGCTTTTCTATGTTTTTAATAGCTAGTAGCTTCATGCAACTTCTATTTTGGTTTGGACATCTTGTATGCATTGGACCCATTTTGGGATTTTATTTATATATTAGCCACTAGGCAAGTGCTGCCGAGTGGTATAGTTTCTTAAAAAAACGATATTTAATCCAAACATTAAATATGAATATTCTCATAAACAAGATTCAAGTGTTGAAAACAATACTACACACTTAGATATTCAATACAAAGCAAGGAAATAAAAAAATAAACATAAATGGGCAAGAAATTCTCAACCAAAGCTTCACATCTTCAAGACCCAAGTGTGCGTGCAAGATCCCTAACTCCCAAACTTGTTTTCTCTAGTAAAGAGACTGAAAAATAAGCCAAAGATCTGCTAAAGATAACCTAGGTTATGTATTAAAGGGTTTGGGGCCAAAAAATATAAAATTACAAAAGTGCTCAGAACTGAAGCGCGATCTTCGCATTTGTGAAGGGATGTTCACATTTGCAAACCTTGACCTTTCTGTTTGAATGTCGCATTTTCGATAAAGGGCTTCGTATTTGTAAAAGTTGACTGTCTAGTTTGACTTCGCATTTGCGGCCCTATTTTCTCATTTGCGAACACTGTTGGACCTAGTTGAATTTGCAATTCCGATTCACATGTTCGCATTTGCGGACGTTGACTGGCATGGTTGACTTTGTAATTGCGAGCTCCTATTCGCATTTGCGATACCTGAGGCCACTTTTCATATTTTTGGTTTTAATCCCCTTTTTGACTTGTTTTCGCTTGCTTTCTTCCCGATCACTTCTAAATCACATAAAACCTGTGAAATAGAAGTAAACAACTTTAAACACACTATTTTATGAATCAAACATAGCACAAATCTAAGATTAAAGACGAGAAAAGTTTGTAAAATACCAACTTATCAAACCCCCAAACTTAAACTATTGCTTGCCCTCAAGCTATCAAAGTACAAAATCTCCTTCCATGTAATCAACTCAATAGTGCATCAACATCATACCAAGTCAAAGAGTCCACTTTAAGCACAAAGATAATGACTTTGATTGGTACCAGCAATTAATCCAAAGCATATGAATCACCAAAAAATTCTCATAAATTTCATTACAATTCAAGCTCTAAAACACTATGTTAATAAAAGTAGCAATCAAATAATGACACTAAAGCTTCAAAATTTACCTCTTTATCACAAATAATTTTCCCTTGTTCATTCCTCCCAATTGAAAATGGGATTAAATTCATAACTCAAATCCCATGTGCCCTCACACTTAAGAGAGAATCCCGCACTCATAAATTGCAATTCAAAACATAAATGGGATATCAAATGGAAATAATTAACTGTCTCTCACAAAGATGTTCCAATGCACACAAGTAGTACCATAGGCTTGCTCTTCATGCATTTCTCCACTAATGTAGACAAATTTGGTTCACAATCAATTATGACTTAAAGGGTTGTAGTCAGGCTTTTGGTTAAGGTAGGGCACAATTTGGGTTAGAGTGACTCAAAACCTCCCTAGGAACTATAATTTTTCAACAATCAATGTACACTTCCTTCAAAAACTTTTCCACCCTTTCTTCATTTTTCATTTCATCACCTAGTCTTTCATTTATTCACAATTCCTTATTCTTCTTTTTTTTTTTTCAAAAATCAAGGAAGGTTCCACTATATATTATTTTTTTTGTCTTTTCAACTGTTCCTTTTTTAAACAACTTCCACATCATAACTTTTCCAATTGTTACCCCCAAACTTAGGATTTTAGCCTATATTTACACTTTAAGAGCACTTAGGGAAGTGGGGTGCCAAAATATAGATCAATAAAGAACAAAAGATTAAAACTTATAACATGGTAGCCAAAGAAAAGTTTAACGGCTCAAAATAAGTTTACTAGGGAGAATGTGCACGGGTAGGAAATTTAAGGCAAAAGAGCAGTCCAATGAAGGCCTAACATCATTTTTCAAACCAAATTAATCTAGGATTTCGCCTTGAAGAACATTCCGGGCAAGTTCTAGACTACAAATAATGCAAAATAACTCACAATAAATCTCACCACACATAGCACATGAAAACTCGAGTGAAATACAAATCCAAAATCCAATTGAAAGCAATGAACTCAAAGACGTCACATATGGCCTAAGAGACTATTTAATGAATAAAAGAGCCAAAGGTTGAGTCTAAAATTCATGACAATAATCCTTACTTCAAACATTTTTCTTTTTCAAAGATCAAGAGTTCATATTCCAAAGTCTAAATAATGTTGGTACCAAGCAAGCCATAAATTGGCCAATGGACACAAACCCCAACTCATACACTTATTCTCTTAATTTAATAGAAATATATCTAAACTACAAGACTAATTCCCTTAAGAATGCGCCCAGTTATCCATCATCGGGAAAGGTCGACACAATAATTTACCAAAAATACTCTGTTCAAAAAGAAAATTGGCATCCTCGGAAAACTAATCGTGGTACAAATAAAATCAAGGATATTGCCAACAAAATAAAACATACTTTATACAAAAAAATCAAGAAGCTAATAAACATCAAGTCAATAAAACATACTAAAACAAATCAAGAAGCTAGTAAACATCAAGTAAATAAAACATACCAAGAATCAAGAAACTAGTAAACATACTAATATAACATATCACATGAAAACAAAATATCAATCTATCATATCAACGGTTATTCAAAAAGCCACCCCAACTGGAAATGTTCCAATGTCCTCAATGCAACTAAATAAAATAGAGTAAAATGGTGGAAAGTTCTCCCTGAATACTGCATCAAGTGCTCTCCTCGTTGTCGGACTCAGTCGCAGCCTCCTCCTCTTCCCCGGACCAGTGAATTGGAGCATCATCATCATCTTCCGGCTCGGTCGATAGCACTGACTCTTGAGGCTTTAGAACTTTCCATAGCCCCTTCACACCCTTCCACACGCGAATGAAGAATTTATCTCTTCTTCATCCCGGTGTGTGCATTTTCTAGCTTGTCATGAGAAGTACTCAAAGTACCGTGCATCGTGGACAAATCAGTGTATGCCTTATCCATCTTCTTAAGGTGAACACCCCCCCCCCCCCCCCGGCTTCTTCTGATCAACAAGATACTTTTGAAATTCTTTCTTTGAGATGCATATAGAGGGTCCCTCGGATGTCTCCCCAGGTCCCTATGGAAGGCCAGCTACTAGATCGAGAACCTGTCGTATTTTTACGGAGAACATAGCAAATGATCCTCCTGCAGAAGATGATGGTTGGCTTTTCTGGTCGTTCAAAGAAGAATATCCCAACTTTCTCTTTTTCCTTTTCACGGCGGCGCCCTATCCTCTTTTCTTAAATGGAGCAATAGGCTTTCCCGGATCTATCCAATTATCTTCCGGATCCTCCTCAACCCCTGCAAGCTGGCACAACCCAGTGAAGAGAGATGGGGACATCAGTGATTGACCATCCTGCCTCAGATAATCCCTCATCCCATTGATGAAAATCCTACCAATATTGAGCCGGATATCATCAAGAATGGAAGCGATCATTTGAGCTCTCATTATTGGTATATTCCATATATTCCTTGTAGGAGAGATGCGACTGCATATGATGGCTAGCCATATCTTTGCTTCGGCAATGAATTCTTTGGATGTGATCCCTCTTTTTTTAGCTGCCCATGGAATATCCGCACCCAGGCACAATTTGGAGACCAACCACTTGCGTGAGGCACAATCTTTCTCATGGAATGGTGCCATATCATGGACCTACAGGTGATAGATTCGATTCACAGCTTTAGCTCCGAAATTCACCATTTTGCCACGAATCCTCATGATTGAATTTCTTAACTTGATGGAACCCATTGCGCATTTTCTTTGCAAGACTGAAGGGCAAAACATGTCTATTCCATGGCTACAAGCCTCTGATGGAACTCGGGAAGACGTTATGGGACGTTTTCCAGCAATATACCACTTTCTAGGAGAAACTTTATCATAATCAACTCAGCATAGTTCCGTTCATGGCATTCCAATGACAAGAACCGATGTTGGTCATAGTTTTCCTCCACTTCCAAAGGGTTGTCATGCGCGAATTCGTCAAAGTTAGAGCTCATTTTCAGCTTATGGTAACTGTAAATAAATGATTGGAGTGAAAATGTGATATGGGTATGAATACATTGCAAAATAACTTAAATACGCCAAAGAAATGATTGGAAAGTCAAAACCCAGCCTTAGAAACAATTCCAGAACTTTAAGTTCAGCAGAAATCTGCTCTCTGATGTCGCAATTGCGAAATTTTCCTCGCAGTTGTGAAGGCAGCAAACATTTTCATAGTTCACAATTGCGATCTCATATTCGCAAATGCGAAGGATGCCAGATCTAACTATTTTTGCAATTGTGACCACCTCTTCGCAAATGAGTTACTCGCAAATGCGAAGAGGCCATCGCAGTTGTGATCTCGTCTTACCCATCAGCCTTCTCTCCCTGAAAAGTCCCAATCTCCAAAACTTTTGAACAAAGGAACACTTTTAAAGATCCCAATCAGTTATTAGGCACACAAACATGCATTAAACTTCACGCACAACTACGAATTGAAGAAATGTCAATGATTCGGCCAAGAATTTCATTCAGGTCTTTCATCGAACACATTGAAGGCACACAACTCATTTCACATTTTTACAAGATATGTGTACTCAAACCTTCCTATTTTTCAAGTAAAGAAAGAAGCTCACACTCTCAACCAATCTCACCCAGAAGTTGCAACAAATATTTAGCTGAGTTTTCTTAGAATCATTCAAGATTAAAGTGCCAATGAACCCTAGTTCTTGAGAAACATGGATAGAAGAAGAAGAAGAAGTAGAAGAGGATGCTACAAATCATAAAGAGTACAAATATTAACCGTTCATACCTTGAGGCTTGCAAAGAAGAGTGAAAATTGATGGAATTTAACAGTATGGAGAGAAGGACAAAAAACATCGTCAGTTGAGAGCACCCAAGTTTTTCTTGACTTTTCCCCAAAATTAAGCAATTACCCGTTTAAGACCTACATATGTCACGATTGCAACCCCTTGCTCGATTTTGCGACAAATCAGGAACTCGCAAATGCGAACATATACTCGCAAATGTGATACCTGGGATTTGGACCTGCTATTTCCTCATTGCTCAATCTCCCCACTTGTCGTCTCAAACACTTCCAAACTTCTTGCAAATTGGTATATTGATCCAAAATAATAAAATAAACCATTCTAAAAAGAAATATAGAAAAAAAAATAATATTGTTAAAAATGACTAAAAAGTTGAAAACGATGGGTTACCTCCCACCAAGCGCCGCATTTAACGTCGTAGCACGACGCAAGTCAACTTTACCACTTTTTTCTCCACTTGGAGGATATGAATTGGGCACCGAACTTGGAATCACGTTTGTGACCACAAGTGGCAGGGGTGGTAAGTAGATGATCAAACCAAATATCAATTTCTTCATTTTGCATTTATTAGCTTGTTTTTGAGGAATTTCATTTGGCGTTCTTGAACTTTCAAATTGTAAAATGTATGGCACTTGTTTTTCTTCTTTACACTTCCATATGGGATTCACACGGCTCAATTCCCATATCACCATAAAATTCCAAAGTTGAAAAATGCTTGGAATGTGACATCAAGCCTTCAAATTGCAATTCTTTTCCGGATTTTGACATTCTTTTATCCCCCGAACTAGAGTCAATTTCAACCAACGTTTCAACTACACCGGTTGACTCTAATTCCATATTTTTATTGGCATCACCAACGAGCATGGAGTCGGTTGGCGTATGTTTAATTCTTGATTCCCCAAAATGAAGCTCAATTTCTTCCTCGAAGTTGGAATCTTCTTGACCTCTTTCCATACTCTCAAATTGGTAGGCATAATGAGCTTCAACCAATGATTTTATTTGATCTTCAAAAGTGCGGATAGTCTCATCATTTCGATTTAGTGCTTGTTTTAAGTCCTCGAGTGCCAAGTTTTGCTTCTCCTCATTTTCAAGAATGGCATCCAACATGAGCATCATCCTCTCATTTTGAGAATTTGATAGTTCTTCTTGATTTTGATCATGTGCCAAAGGAGGATTGTAGGCTCCAAACTCTAAGGAAGGTACTTGGCTATCATTCACATCCGAGGATTTTTGGACCTCTAAAGCTTCAAGCATCTCTCCAATTTGTGAGTTTAACCTTTCAAGCGCCAAGTCATTTTGAAGACTAGTTTCCAAGAGTTCCTCCAAGGATTTTTGCTCTTTGATTCCTTCTTCAAGTAGGCATTCCATCACGAGATTGAACTCTCCATTTTGACCATGTTCAATTTCTTCCACTTCCACATTCCTATAATTGTCATCACAAAAAGTAGAATCATCATAGTGGGGGTTCGGGGAAGGGAAGGACAAATAAGCACAATTAGCCCAATGGAATTTTGACCACCGCACTTATCACATATACTCCACTCAGTAAGCCTAATGCTTGCTGAAGTAACAACAAAATTCAACCAACGACTATTAAATATGAAACTGAAATGTCTATACAAAGCCAACAATACCAAAATCGGTAGCACAAGTCATAAGCTCTACTGAGTTCACTAAAATATCTCTAAGTACAATTGTTCCAAAATTGAAATAAACTGTACAAAAATAACTTTCGAAGGTGACTACGAGGCCTGCGAACGCAACGACAGGTATACCTTGAATTCTCCACACAATATTTGATCTGCTATCTAACAACCAACATACTCCAAAGTACCTGGATCTGTATAAAAATGTGCAAAAGTGTAGTATGAGTACACCACGGTCTGTACCCAGTAAGTATTAAGACTAACCTCGGTGGAGTAGTGACGAGGTACAAGTCAAGACACTCACTAGACAAAATAACCTTTGCAGTATAGAAGTATAAAACTAATAACAGAAAATAGAAATCAGTAAATGGCAACAAGAACCAACAAGTGATATAACAGTAAAGGATTAAGAACACCGTAAAGTACCATTAAAACCAAATAAGGAAAAACAGAAAGGACAATCAATTAATCAAGTCGTTCTAGCACAAGTTTCACAACGAAATCACTCTGTGGTACTTCATCTCATAGTCACAAGTCACGGGTCTCAACCCACCATCATATACTCACGGCACTTCGTGACCAGATCTCGCATCACAACCGCATAGACAACCCACATGCCAAAACCTCAATACGCCCGGCATGCTAACAGGCTCACATTCACAATCCAACCGGCATGCTCACAGGCTAACAATCACATTCTGCCCGGCAAGGTCAAAGGCTCACAATCACAATCCTCCCGGTGATAAGTTGGTATTTTACCAACATATCTCATCATTAATCTTAATTTTTGCTTTGTTTGATTGAGTAAATCACGTGGTTAATGTGGTTTACATCCATTTTAAAGGTATTATGTGATTTAGAAGTGATTGTGAAGAAACCAAGTCAAAATATGTTTAATTGAGGAAAAATGACTGCTGTCAGATAATGCTATTCGCGATCACGAATATTCTTATGCGATCGCGTAAGTCTAGAAAAAATAAACATCGTGAACGTGGACCAAATGATGCAAACGTGAGGAAGAAGTTTGTCAGCTGCTTCTAGGTTCCCTAAGAGAACGCAGGGTCTGGTTTGCGATCGCGATGCTTTGCAGCATTTCTCTTCGCGATCGCAGATGTTCTTTCACGAACGCCGTTCACAAATCTGGGCAGTTTTGGAATTTCACATTTGTTGACCCCAAAGCTTTTAATACACGACCTAGCTTATTTGTAAGATATATTTTTCAAATCTTGGGCAGTGTTGGACCTATTTTGAGAGAAGAACACAAGTTTTGGAGCTAGGGTTCTTGCCCACACACTTGGGTCTTGAAGCTTTGAAGCTTTTGGTTGAGAATTGCTTACTCATTTATGCTCATTTCTTCATTCCTTGCTTTATATTGAATATCTAAGTATGTAGTATTTTTTTCAATACTTGAATCTTGTTTATGGAAATATTCATATTTAAAGTATGGATTAAATACCTTGTTGTGCTTATGTGTTGAACGATTTTTATTTAGTATGAAATGAATTATTGTTTCTTTAATTATTCTTGTTCTTTAATGTTTCCAAAGGGATTAGCTAACCCCAGGATTTGCCCATTGACTTCGAATTGATTTTGGGAAAGATAATTTGGGGTTGGAAAAGATTAATTAACAAGAACTTGAGGCTTTAACCCTCACTTTATAGATTCTACCTAGGGATAGGATTGAACTACTTGTAGCCATAATCGGGTGTTCTTAATCTCATAATTGTTTTAGGGATAAATCAATTAGGAAGTCTTGTTAGTCTTTGGAAGAATCTAATATAGAATTATTACCCGAGGCTAATTAACATAAACTTGCTCATATTTGTAAAATCATAAAATACATTGGATCGTTACTTGAGTGTAATTACCCGTGTATCCATGCTTGTATCCATTGATCATTTTACTTGGTTTCTAGGTTAGTTTACATTTTCGCATTTAGACATAAAATATTTTCTCAAAATATTTCTAAGTGTTTGGCTTAGCATAATAAGTGATAATTCTCTTACACGCCTAATCGTCCACATATTGTTCTATGTGGGATTCGACCCCGACTCATAGTTGGGTAAATTAATTTGTATGCGACCGTGTTCATTTACTTTTTAGTAGTGGATTTGGGCGTCATCAAAATTTGCGCCGTTGCCGGGGAACAATTTGGCGTATTTAGGTTGTTTAAGAAGTAAGTGTAAGTGCTTTGGTCCAAACTTGTAAATATTTGTGTAATTCTTTTTATTATCTTTACCTTTTTATTTGTTTTTTGGTTATTTTCTTAATTTTGAAAAATGGCATCGCATAATGAAAATTGGTCGGATGGTAGTTGTTCATACTTTGATGACCCTTGTCCTTATTGTGGAGGACCACACTCGTAGCAAAATTATTTAAATTCTCCCGGGGGCGGATTGTGCGCACAATCGCAAACCCATGAGTGGAGTATTTGTGATAAGTGTGATCGTCGAAATGGTCATTGGGATAATTGCGCTTATTTGTCCTTCCCTTCCCAATCCCCCACTATGATGATTCTACTTTTTGTGATGAAACGTTTAGGGATATTGAAGTGGAAGAAATTGAGCATGGTCAAAATGGAGAGTTCAAGCTCATGTTAGAATGCCTACTTGAAGGAGAAAACAAAGAGCAAATTGCCTTGGAGGAGCTTTTGGAAAATAGCCTCCAAAATGATTTGGCGCTTGAAAGCATGCAATTACAAATGGGATAAATGCTTGAAGCTTTAGAGGTCCAAAAAGCCTCGGAAGTGAATGATAGCCAAGAACTTTCCTTATAGGTTGGAGCCGAAAATCCTTCTTTGGCACTTGATCAAAATCCAGAAGAACTCTCAAATGCTCAAAATGAGAAAATGACGCTCATGTTGGAGGCCATTCTTGAAAATGAGGAGAAGCACAACTTGGGACTCGAGTAATTGAAACAAGTCTTGACCAAAAATGATGAGAATATCCGCACTTTGGAAGATCAAATGAAAATATTGGTCGAGGCTTACTATGCCCACCAACTTGAGAGTATGGAAAGAAGTCAAGAAGAGTCCAACTTTGAGGAAGAAAGTGAGCTTTATTTTGAGGAATCAAGAATTGAACATCCGCTAACCGACTCCATACTTGTTAGTGATGCCAAGAGAAATATGGAATTAGAGTCAACTAAGAAATTTGAAGATGTGGTTGAAAATGACTTTAGTTCAGGGGACCAAGAGGATGTCAAAATTCGAGAAACATTACAATGTGGAGGCTTGATGTCACATTCCAAGCATTTCTCAATATTGCAGTTGTGTGGTGATATGGGAATTGAACTACACGAGTCAATGAGGGATTGCGAGGAAGAAAGGCAAATGCCATACATTTTACAGTTTGAAGGTACAAGGAGGCAAAATGATATTCCTCACATGAAAGCCAAAAAGTGCAAAATGAATAAATCAATGCTTGGCTTGATCATCTACTTACCACCACATGTTGCTCGTGGTCACAAGCTTGATTCCAAGTTAGGTGCCCAATTTATATTGTCCAAGTGGTGAGAAAAGTGGTAAAGTTGATCCGTGTCGTGCCACGACGTTAAATGCAGCGCTTGGTGGGAAGCAACCCATCGTTTTCAAAATTTTTAGTCATTTTTAAACTTTTCCTCTTTAGAATAGCTTAGAATATTATTTTTGACTAATCTGCCAAGTTTTAGAATTTTTGGAGTTGATTTGAGCAGGTCGGGGTAACCGGACAGCCAAAAACCAGTAGCTGAAGAACACTACTGGAAACTGTTGCACTTCGCAATCGCATAAAATGCACTGCATTCGCGCAGAACAAACATTTTCCAATCCCGATGTGATCGCAGAAATAAAGAAGTGATCGCGGCCCTTTGGTGAGTTTGTTTTACGTGAACACTTCAACTGAAACGCGATCGCGAAAAATGGGTAAGTTTCAAAACTTTAAAACACTGGAAATAAAAATAAAGCCCACTTCTTCTCAAAACAAAGTAATGGCTATTCCTACTCCTCTAACCCCTAAAATCATCCCCAGCTCTCCATTCTTCAATTCCAATTGCAAAAGTTTCACCCAACACTCTCAAGGTATGTGTATTTCTCTCATATCACTTGGATTCTTTTGTTTCTTCTGCCCCTCTGCTTAGTGTGAAATGATAAAATGGCAGAAACTCTTGAGAGTTTAGGGCTTGAGTTGAAATTTTAAAGTCAAAAGCTTGTGTACTTCATATATGTGCTTGCTAGGTGAGGTTGGTTGAGTGATTGGGTTGTAACTCTATAAAGATTTGGGTCTATATCTGTGCTTTAATTCTCTGAAATTGCTAGCAAAGTTTAGTGCCCATCAAGTGTTTGTGAAAATGCCCAAACGAGTTGTCACTGGGCGAGGAATAAGACCCTCGCGATCGCGATCGCGATGCCCAATTCTGCGATCGCATAGGTCAAATTCTACTGTGAATAAAATTGTTTATCATGATCGTGAATATCCTTCTATGATCGTGTTGCTTTTTTTTAGCTGGAAACCCAATTGTTCTTTGCGATCGCGTGCCAGTTTATGCGATCGGGATTCAATGGTGCCCAGGCAGCAAAATAGTGGCTTTGCCAATTCTGATCCCATGGATTTTTGGTCAATTTCTTTGGCCTAAGTACCTCCTAATACAATGCTTTAAGTGTCCATACATGTGTTTAACATGTTTAATCCTTTTGTAGGTACTTTGAGCATGCAAATGTCTTCGACATCAAATGAAAATGTTCAAGAATATGTCGAACAAGTTACTGAAGAGGAGTACTTTGATCGGGACATATTCTCATCATTAAGATGTTCCCACCACTACGACAAACAACTGTGTAGAAGTATGATTAAGGAAAAAGGCATTCTCTTCATCGACCTTGAAGATCGATGGTCTGAGTTCCATGGAAGATTTGTATCGAGTCGATGGATTTGCTTTGTGGAAGAGCCAAGAACAGCCAATCACGAAGTGATAAAAGAATTTTATACAAATGCTGTGGAGACTGACTTCAAGAATGATTTGGTTGTTACTGTCAAGGGAAAACAAGTCCTCTTTGATCCATAACTGATAAATACATACTACAATATTTCCAATGCTGACAACCAGGTGTACAGGGATAGAGCTAAAGACTTGGGCACATAGTGGTTTGTAGACCATTTGCACGGTGGAAAGATGCCGAACTGGATAGGAAATCACTCAAGGATTGAGTCTTCTGAATTTACTGTCGAGGCCAAGACTTGGCTCTCCATTATCTGTGCTCGAGTCACGCCTTAACGTAATGAGACAGAGGTTACACTTGAGAAGGCATGGGTGATTTGCGCGATCATAGAGGGCACACCAGTGAATGTGGGATAGCTTATTGTTAATGAGATAGCAGAGGTTGTTGCGGAGCGGACTAAGAGTTTATTCTTCACATTCCTGATCACTCATTTATGCTATGAGGCAGGGGTGGAGAAGAGGCCTATAGAGAAGGAAAAGAACCGAGAGAAGCTCATTCATCCATTGCTGAGAAAGGGAGCAGGGAATGCACAGAAGAAAAGAAAGATTGAAGTAGCATCTCCCTCATTTGGCCAGTTTCCTGAAACCATCACTGAGATGCTCGATTCTCCCACAGATGCCACAGGAACTTGTACTGCTATTGTACAACTTGAGCAGGGACCTCTCGTACTCAGGTATATCTTTTGCCAGGTCTATGGCATGGAGACACAGGTCAGCCAGCTTGTAGCTGGTCTCCTTTCTAGACCGTCTGGAGAGAGCACATCTGCAGGTCCAGCTGGCCAAGGAAAGGTTCCAACTTTGTTAGATCTTGCTAAGGAGCAGCAAGCCATTAAAGCAAAATTGGGTAAGATTGGGTGGAGGCAGCTGAAGCGGAGAGATCATGAAAAGAAGAAAAGCAAGTTCTTGACAAAGATGATGAGCACAGCGAGGAAGTTTTGTGGATTAGATGAAGGCGACGAGGATGATTTGGAACTCTCAGTTCCCAGTACCTCCAGCTCAGAGTGATGCAATTCAGGGAGCACCTCTTTCATTTTAGTTTGTTTTGTTTAGTTGCATTGAGGACAATGCAACACTTTAGGTTAGGTGGCTCATTTATATATGATGGATGTATGTGGAGCATGACTATTTTTCTTTTCTGAACTTGTGTAGATTGGTTGACATTTGTAGTTTATTAGTGATATTTTATAGTTGAATTCTAGCATGTTAGCATTAGCAGTTCCTTATTAGTTTTTATTTTCATAGTAGCATTAATGAAACTCCTTGGTTTTTCTTTATACTGCGGTTCTTTTACATGGAATTAATTTGTGTCGAACCGTGTGACTTTTCCCTATGATGGATAGCATGACAACTTTCTTAAGGGATTAGTCTTGTCTACTGTTTTTAAAAGATATTTTTAGGTAATATTTTTTTTTTCGTTTTCTTCCTTTAGTTTAATAGCTAGTAGTGAATAAATTGGTTATTGGGTGTAATATTTTGTCCATAAACCAACGTGTGGCTTGTTTGGTACCAACATAATTTAAACTTGGGCACATGAAGTTTTGATCTTTATAATGAAAAATGATTGAAGTGACAATCCTTGTTGTGACTTTTAGGTTATATTTTTGGCTCTTTGATTCATTAAATAGTCTTTTAGGCTATATATGATTTTCTTTGGGTTTATTGGTGTTAATTGTATTTTGGATTTATATGTCACTCAAGATTGCATGTGCCATGTGTGGTGAGATTTGTTGTGAATTCGTTTGCATTATTTGTAGTCTAGAACTTGCCCGGAATGTGCTTCAAGGCGAAATCCGAGACTAACTTGGTTTGAAAAATGATATTAGGCCTTTCTTGGACCGTTATTGTGCCTTAAATTTCCTACCCTTGTATATTTTCCCTAGTCAATCCATTTTGAGCCTTTAAACTTTTTCTTGGGCAACCATGTTACAAGCTTTAACACTTCATTCTTTATTGATCTATCTTTTTTCATCCTACCTCCCTAAGTACTTTGAGAGCGTAAACATAGGCTAAAAGCCTAAGTTTGGGGGTGAAGGTTGGAAAAGTTGTGATGTGGAAGTTTCTTAAAAGGTGAAAGGTAAATATATATATATATATANAAAGCCTAAGTTTGGGGGTGAAGGTTGGAAAAGTTGTGATGTGGAAGTTTCTTAAAAGGTGAAAGGTAATAAATAAAAATAGTGGAACCTTCCTTGATTTTTGAAAAAAAAAGAAATGAGTAATAAAGAAGAAAAAGGAAGGAAAATAGGGAGTTGTGAATAAAAGGAAGATTAGGCGTGGAATGAAAAGTGAAGAAAGGATGGATAAAAGATTTTTAAAGGAAGTGTGCTTTAATTGTTGTAAATTGTAGTGCTTAGGGAGGTTTTGAGTCACTCTTATCCAAATTGTGCCCTACCTTAACCAAAAACCGACATTACAATCCTTTAAGTCCTACTTGATTTTGAACCAAGTGTGTCTACATTAGTGGAGAAATACATGGAGGGCAAGCCTATGGCACTACTTTTGTGCATTTGAGTATCTTTGTATGAAAGAGAGTTAATTTTTTCCATGTGATATCCCATTTGTGTTTAAATTGCAATTGATAAGTTGGGACTCTCTCTTAAGTGTGAGGGCACATGAAATTGTGAGTTGTGAACTTAATCCGATCTCCAATTGGGAAGAATGAACAAAAGAAACTTTTTTGTGATAATGAGGCAAAATTTGAAGCTTTAGTGTCATGACTTGGTTGCTACTTTGATTAATATGGTGTTTGAGCACATGAATTGAAATAAAATTTGTGAGAAGTTGTTGGCGATTCATATGCTTTGGATTAATTGTTGGTACCAACCGAAGTTACTAGATTGTGTTTAATTTCAACATTTTTGACTTGAAATGGTGTTTGGTATGTTATTGAGGTTAATTGATGATTTTATTGAAGGATGTTCTTTGTTGTAGAGTTGCTTGAGAACAAACAATAGTTTAAGTTTGGGGGTTTGATAAGTTGGCATTTTACCAAATTATCTCTTCTTGATACTTAAGCTTTTGTATGATTTTGTTTAGAAACTAAGGCATTTGTTGAGGTTTATTAGAATATTTCAGGTATCAAGTGATTTAGAGAAGATACGGAAGAAAACAAGTCAAAATGTGTTAAAATGAGAAAAATGGATTGCTGTCAGATAATGCTCTTCGCGATCGCGAAGATTCTTATGTGATCGCGTAAATCCAAGAAAATATACTTCACGAACACGGAGCAAATGCTGCAAACGCGAAGAAGAAAGCTGTCAATTGCTGTCAAGTGCCATACGCGAAAGCGAGGTTTGGTGTGCCATCGCGAAGCTTTGCAGCATTACTCTTCGCGATCACAATTTTACTTTCGCGAACGCGATTCACAAGTCTGGGCAGAAATCTGACAGTTTTGGCATTTCACATTTTTTTACCCCAAAACCATTTAATACATGATTCAGCTCATTTGTAAAACACCTTTGGTATATCTTTGGCCAGTCTCTGCACATCTTTAACATCTCTTGACTAAGAAGACAAGTTTTGGAGTTAGGGTTCTTGCACACACACTTGGGTCTTGAAGATTNGGAAAAATAAGGAGTTGTGAATAAATGGAAGATTAGGTGTGGGATGAAAAGTGAATAAATGATGAAAAATGTTTTTGAAGGAAATGTGCTCTAATTGTTGCAAATTGTAGTTCTTAGGGAGGTTTTGAGTCACTCTTATCCAATTGTGCCGTACCTTAACTAACAACCTACATTACAATCCTTTAAGTTCTACTTGATTTTGAACCAAGTGTGTCTAAATTAGTGGAGAAATACATGAAGGGCAAGCCTATGGCACTACTTTTGTGCATCTGAATATCTTTGTGAGAGTGAGAGTTAATTCTTTCCATTTGATGTCCCATTTGTGTTTAACTTGCATTTTATAAGTTGGGATTCTCTCTAAGTGTGAGGGCACATGAAATTTTGAGTTGTGAACTTAATCCAATCTCCAATTAGGAGGAATGAACAAAAGAAAATTATTTGTGATAATGAAGCAAATTTTGAAGCTTTAGTGTCATGACTGGGTTGCTACTTTGACTAATATGGTGTTTGAGAACTTGAATTGAAATGAAATTTGGGAGAAGTTGGTGATTCATATGCGTTGGATTAATTGTTGGTACCAACCAAAGTCACTAGATTGTGTTTAATTCGAACTTTTTTGACTTGAAATGATGTTTGGTTTGCCATTGAGCTTAATTGATGATTTTATGGAAGGATGTTCTTAGTTGTTGAATTGCTTGAGGACATGAAATAGTTTAAGTTTGGGGGTTTGATAAGTTGGTATTTTACCAACTTATCTCGTTGTTAATATTAGATTTTTGCTATGTTTGATTAAGTAAATCGCGTGTTTAATGTCGTTTACATCCATTTTACAGGTATTATGTGATTTAGAGGTGATTGTGAAGAAACCAAGTTAAAATGTGTTAAATTGAGGAAAAATGATTGCTTCTAGATAACGCTCTTTGCGATTGCGAATATTCTTATGCGATCGCGTAAGTCTAGAAAAAATTAACTTCGCGAACGCAGACCAAATGCTACTAACGCGAAGAAGAAGTTGGTCAGCTGTTGTCAGGTGCCCTACGCGAATGCAGGGTCTGGTTTGCGATCGCGATGCTTTGCAGCATTACTCTTCATGATTGCAGATGTTCTTTCGCAAACACGGTTCACAAATTTGGGCAGAAAATTGGGCAGTTTTGGAATTTCACATTTTTTTACCCCAAACCATTTAATACAAGACCTAGCTCATTTGTAAGATATTTTTGGCAAATCTTGGGCAGTCTTGGACCTATTTTGAGAGAATAACACAAGTTTTGGAGCTAGGGTTCTTGCACACACACTTGGGTCTTGAAGATTTGAAGCTTTTGGTTGAGAATTCCTTATTCATTTATGCTCCTTTCTTCATTTCCTTGCTTTGGATTGAATATCTAAGTGTGTATTATTTTTTTCAACACTTGAATCTTGTTTATGAAAATATTCTTATTTAAAGTATGGATTAAATATCTTGTTGTGCTTATGTATTGAATGATTTTTATTTATTATGATGTGAGTTATTGTTTCTTTAATTATTCTTGTTCTTTAATATTTCCAAAGGGATTAGCTAACCCTAGGACTCGCCCATTTACTTCGAATTGATTTTGGGAAAGATAATTTGGGGTTGGGAAAGATTAATTAATAAGAACTTGAGGCTTTAACCCTCACTTTATAGATTCTACCTAGGGATAGGATTGAACTACTTGCAGACATAATCGGGTATACTTAATCTTTTAATTGTTTTAGGGATAAATCAATTAGGAAGTCTTGTTAGACTTTGGAAGAAGCTAATATAGAATTATTACTGGAGGCTAATTAACATAAACTTGCTCATATTTGTAAAATCGTGAAATACATTGGATCGCTACTTGAGTGTAATTCCCCGTGTATCCATGCTAGTAGCCATTGATCATTTTACTTGATTTCTAGGTTACTTTACATTTTCGCATTTAGACATAAATATTTCCTCAAAACATTTCTAAGTGTTTGGCTTAGCATAATATGTGATAATTCTCTTACACGCCTAATCGCCTACATATTGTTGTCTGTGAGATTCGACACCAACTCATAGTTTGATAAATTATATTGCATGCGACTGTGTCATTTTACTTTTTAGTAGTGGATTTGGACGTCATCACCCGGCATGGTCACAAGCTCACATTTGGACGTCATCACCCGGCATGGTCACAAGCTCACAATCTGCCAGGTATGATCAAAGGTTATAAATCGTAATCTGCCCGGCATGGTCACAAGCTCAAATCAACATGGAAACAGATAATACAATAACACATGGGCATGATCAATAAATGTCAAGTTTCATACTCCTGAGCTAGTATAAGCGGCATGCTATGGTGTATGATTGTGCAAGTGTACTACTGCAGCCCTAGTCAACAAGATATATCAAAGACATCAAATAGCTCATCGAAACAAAAAAGCAACTCACGTAAGGTGTATGACAAACAAAAGGAAAAGGACACCATCACACGAAAATCACCGACACAATATCTCCAACCATCACACATTATCCCTGACATTGCCACCCTTATCTCTCTGATAGCCACCTGTATCACTCTGCCCTAACATTATCATCAGCCACCCATATCTCTCCTATAGCCACCCGTATCACTCCGTATAATAGCAACCCTTATCTCTTTTATAGCCACCCGTATCACTCTGTTTAATAGCCACCCTTATCGCTCTGCCCGGACAATAACACAATAGCCACCCATATCACTCCGTACATTCAACAACAATGAGATGCCAATCTTATGCCCCGCATAACAACGATGGTGAAATGCCACCCTTATACTCCGCATAACAACAACGGTGAAATACAATTCTTATACTCCACATAACAACAACCAAACCACACAACCAATCACCTGTGCTATTATCACAACAAGATAATATATCAACTCGTATCACAAGTGCACGTAGATCACAACCTTTCCAAAGATTCAACAATCTCAATATTCTCACAACAAGCAGCACACGACTCAGCACAACGTATAGAGAATCTTAATAATAATAAAACGAACAAAAAAGTAACTCAACAAGGAAGAACACCCATTTTTAAACTCAACTTTGATTAGAATAGATTAATGACTCTCGATAACTTGAATTCCAATTAATTGATTAGGGATAACCTCGATAGTGATAGTACTTCCATGGAATGGGAAAACTTCAGACTTAGTGTATGAATTAGGCTAACAATGAAAAAGATGACATGAACTAGTACTACGTCTAAATGCATGAGAGCAACCCGACAACAAAGGATATCATGTGACGGCAATTTCAACTAAGAGTAACTTCATAATAAAAGAAATCACATAATAACACAAAGTGATAACAACTCCCAATAAGCATATAAGAGCAAACGCGAAAAGTAAAGAATGTGACATGTAACGACAACTTCAAATAAGGCATATAATAGTAGACATGACGAATAAAGGATATAACATATGCTAACAGTTCCAAAAAAGTACACGAAAGAAACCTAAGAGTCTAAGCCGGTAGATTTTCCACATATAAGCCCGAGTACGTACTCGTCACCTCGCGTACATGGATTTCACACGACACAAATACCACAAACAACTCAAATCATAAGGGGTAGTTCCACCATACAAAGTTAGGCAAGATACTTAAATCAAAGAAGCTAGATTGACACTCTAAAATGACCTTCTCGAATGAAACAACCTCCGGACGGCTCAAATCTAGCCAAAATAACTTAATATTATAAATAAAAAATATAGAAAACAATTTCAGATAATAAAGCTTCAATATTTAATGAAAACTAAAAAGTCAACCCCAAAAGTCAACTCCCGGGCGCGCACCTCGAAACTCGATAAAATTCATAAAATACAAACATCCATTCTGATACGTGTCCAACCATACCATATTTATCCAATTTTGACATCAATTCGTCCTTCAAATCATCATTTTATATTTTTGAAAGTTTTCACAAAATTCCTATTTTTACCCAACTCAAACCACCAATTTAATGATAAAAACAAAGATAAAATCATGAAATAAAATCAAATTCAGGTAAATAACACTTACCCCAATCCAACACGTGAAGAACCCCTCAAACATCACTCAAATCCGAGGTCTACAACGCAAGATATGATAAAAATGGCCAAACCCTCCAAATAGAGTTCTTATATTACTGCCTATGTATTCCTCTTACGCGATCACGGAACATGCTTCGTGATCGCGAAGCACAAAATTATAAGCTTCCAAATGACCTTACGCGAACGTGACACGCTGACCGCGAACATGATGATTTACCTTATTATGGCTACGCGAACGCGTCCTTGACCATGAGAACGCGAAGGCTAAAATAACTGGTGCCCAACCGGTCTCACCCACTATGCGAAAATGGTTCCTTTTTCCCGACCGCGTAGAGATAACTTCTCAAGCACCGAGAGCGCATCCACATATTCGCAAACGTGAAGAAAAAACATTGCCTGCCTCCAAATTACCTTGCGCGAATGCGTCAATCTACTCGTGATTGCGATTAAGAAGGCACCAAATATCAGATGAGCAATCCAAAATAGGAGGAAATGGCCCTAGCCCATCCGAAACACACCCGAGGCCCCTGGAACCCTGTCCAAACATACCAACAAGTTCCATAACATAATACGGACCTGATCGAGGCCTCAAATCACATCAAAGAACATCAAAACTATGAATCGCACATCAAATCAAAATTAATAAAATTATGAACTTTCAACTTCTATAACTCGTGCCGAATGATATCAAATCAACCTAGAATGACGTCCAATTTTTCATACAAGTTCCAAATGATACAATGGAGCTATACCAACTCCCGGAATCGAAATTCGGACTCGATAACACCAACTCCCGGTCAAACCTCTTAACATTCCAAGCCTTCAACTTTCAAATTCTCGCAGAAATGCATCAAATTAACCAACGGACCTCCAAATCCAAATCTGGACATACATCTGAGTCCAAAATCACAATACATAGCTATTGGAATCATCAAAACATCATTTCAAAGTCGTCCACAAAAAAGTCAAACTGCGGTCAACTCTTACCGCTTAAGCTTCTAAAGCAAGAATCCTTCTTCCAAATCAATCCCGAATAATCTGAAATGCGAACTCGACCACACATGCAAGTCATAATGCATAATACGAAGTTCATCGATACCTTAAGCCACCAAAAATTTCGACAAACTCTATTCTGCAAAACAAAATCACAACACATAACGAACTCCCCATACCTGTAGAGCATCTAAATCACAAATTATAGTCAAAACAACCAGAAATTACAACAAAACTTACCGTAATGAGTAACAGAAAGTCACTTCTAGTCTCAAAGCTCTCAATAGTGAACAAAATCAAAACGATAGACACGGGCTACCACTATAGAATCTCCCAACAGGGGTGAACACACAAGCAAAGTACAAAATCACGAAACTCACCCATATGTGAAGCAAGATAGGAGGACTGACACCAATAAACAAAGTCGAATCAAAATAAGAATGATGCTCCTATATAACAAATCGGAACCATACATGTAATGACACCATCTGCTGCAGCGACCTCAGCCATACCACATAAAGCATATCAACGGGCCAGGCCTCCCCTTCTAGGGCTCCCTCTACCCGCCTGTCCTCCACCTCTAACTGGTTGTGCAGGTGAAGTAGCAACTGGAATGGAGCCAGTAGCCTGAGTGCTCTGATAAAATTTTCCCCTCCCAAGTCTGGGACAATCTCGCATGATGTGTCTGGTATCACCAAACTTATAACAACCCCTCTGTGGGCGTGGCTGCTCGTACCGAGTCTATGCCATATAATAGGAATAACCGTTGTAGGAACCTCGTACGGGTGGTGCACTGAGTCCATAAAAGTGAAGCTACATCGGCTGGGCTACCCTCCTCGTAAACCCACCACCACTGATACGCTGCTCTTGATAGCTGGAATATAGTAAAAGCAACCCCACTCGCCCTCAAAATACCCATGGTGCGGAGAATACAGTAGCACTCCTTTAGAAAACCATGTGCTTCCTCTGAAGTAAAACCACTGAAAGTATGAGGGTGATACTTCTTGAACTTCGTAAGTCTAAGTTGCTCCTCCTCTGATGCCCTTGGCCTGACCTCAAGCTGAATCAGAATAATAGGTTGTACCGGCACCACACCCAGAACCTAGCCAATAAGAGCCCGCTGCTCTAGAGTATGGGCGGCGGGAGTCTGAGCTCCTTCCCCAATCTGCAAAGCTGTTGGTGTAATGGAGATCAATCCCGCCTAAGCCAATGTACCAAACATGCTAAAGAACTACGCTAAAGTCTCCTGAAGTCCAGGGGTAACAACAGGCGCCTTCACTGTGTGTCCCCCTACCAGAGCTGCTAGCTGCTCCTCAACTGCTGCTCTATCAGGTGCTCTAGCAGCGGCACGTGCCCATCCTCGATCTTTACCTCGGCCTCGTCCTCTCGCGGCTCTAGCAGGGGGCACAGGTGTCTGCTCTGCTTATCCGGTAGTACGTGTCCTCACCATCTACGATTGAATCGAGATACAAAGGCTCAAACTTCGAAATCATCAAATCCGCACGACAAGAATGAAAGAAGTGGAGATTTTACCTAGTAGTTTTGTTGCCTCTCGAAGATAAGTACAGACGTCTCTGTACCGATCCGCAAGACTCTACTAAACTCGCTTATGAATAGTAGAACCTATGAACCTAGAGATCTAATACCAACTTGTCACGACCCCAGTTTCTCTCTGTAGGATGTCATGATGGCACCAAGTCTTTAAAACTAGGTAAGCCTAATGCTTGCTAAATTAACGAAAAAATTCAACCAACGACTACTAAATATGAAACATAAATTTCTATAGAAAGCCAACAATCCTAAAACCGGTAGCACAAGTCATAAGCTCTCCTAAGTTCACTAAAAGATCTCTAAGTACAATTATTTCGGAATAGAAATAAACTTTACAAAAATAACTTCCGAATGTGACTTCGAGGTCTGCGAACGCAACGACAGGTATACCTTAAAGTCTCCACAGCAATATCTGATATGCTATTTAACAATCGACAGACTCCGAAGTACCTGGATCTGCATAAAAATGTGCAAAAGTGTAGTATGAGTACACCACGACGGTACCCAGTAAGTATCAAGACTAACCTAGGTGGAGTAGTGACGAGGTACAAGTCAAGACACTCACTAGACAAAATAACCTGTGCAGTATAAAAGTATAAAACTAATAACGGAAAGCGAAAATCAGTAAATGGCAACAAGATCCAACAAGTGACATAACAGTAAAGCAATAAGAACACCGTGAAGTATCATTAAAACCAAATAAGGAAAAACACAAAGGACAATCAACTAATCAAGCTGTTCTAACACAAGTTTCATGACGAAATCACTTTGTGTTGCTTCATCTCATAGTCACAAGTCACGGGTCTCAACCTACCATAATATACTCACGGCACCTCATGCCCACATCTTGCATCACAACCATATACACAACTCACGTGCCAAAATCTCAATACGCCCGGCATGATCATAGGCTCACAATCTCAATACGCCCGGCATGGTCATAGGCTCACAATCACAATCCGCCTGGCATAGTCACAGGCTCACAATCACATCCGTCCGACATGGTCACAAGCTCACAATCACAATCTACCTGTTATGATCAAAGGTTCCAAATCATAATCGCCCCGGAATGGTCACAGGCTCAATATCAACATGGAAACAGATAATACAAGAACACATAGGCATGATCAATAAATGTTAAATTTCGTACTCCTGATCTATGTAAGTGGCATACTACGGTGTACGCTTGTGTGAGTATACTACTACAACCCAAGTGAACAAGTAATATCAAAGACATCGAATAACTCATCGAAACAACAAAGAAAGTCACGTAAGGTGTATAACAAACAGAAGGAAAAGCATACCATCACACGAAAATGACCGACACAATGTCTCCAACCATCACACATCATCCCTGACACTGCCACCCTTATCTCTCCGATAGCCACCCGTATCACTCTGCCCTAAGATTATCATTAGCCGACTTTATCTCTCCTATAGCCACTTGTATCACTCCATATAATAGACACCCTTATATGTACTATAGTCACCCATATCACTCCGTATAATAGCCACCCATATCGCTCCACCCGGACAATAACACAATAGGCACATGTATCACTCCATACATTCAACAACAGTGAGATTCCACACTTATGCCCCGCATAACAACAATGGTGAAATACCACCCTTATACTCCGCATAACAACAATGGTGAAATGCCACCCTTATACTCCGCATAACAACAACCAAACCACACAACCAATCACATGTGATATCATCACATCAACACAACATATCAACTCATATCATAAGTGCTCGTAGGCCATAACCTTTCCAAAGATTAAACAATATCAATATTTTCACAACAAATAGCCCACGGCTCAACAAAACGTATATAGAATCTTAATTACAACAAAATGAACACAAAAGTAACTCAACAAGGAACAACACCCCTTTTTAACCTCAACTTCTATTAGAATAGATTAATGACTCTCGATAACTTTAATAATAATTAATTGTTTAAGGATAACCTCGATAGCGACAATACTTCCATGAAATGGCAAAACTTCGGACTCTAGTGTATGAATTTGGCTAACAATAAAAACGATGACACGAACTAGTACTACGTCTAAATGCATGAGAGCAACCCGGAAACAAAGGATATCATGTGACGACAATTTCAACTAAGAGCAGCTTCTCAATAAAATAAATCGCATAATGACAAAAAGTGATAACAATTCCCAATAAGCATATAAGAGCAAACTCGACAAGTAAAGACTGTGACATGTAACGACAACTTCGAATAAGACATGTGATAGTCGACATGATGAATAAAGGATATAACATATGCTAACAATTCTAAATAAGTACATGAAAGAAACCTAAGAGTCTAAGCCAGTCGATTTTCCACATATAAGCCTGAGTACGTACTTGTCACCTCGCATACACGGTTTTCACATAACACAAATAGCACAAACATCTCAAATCCTAAGGGGAAGTTTCCCCCACAAAATTAGGCAAGATACTTACCTAAAAGAAGCTAGACTGATACTATAAAATGACCTTCTCGAATGAAAGACCTCCGGACGGCTCAAATCTATCCAAAATAACTTAATATTATAAATAAAAACTATAGGAAACAATTCCATATAATAAAGCTTCAATCTTCAATAAAAACTAAAACGTCAACCCCAAGCCCGCACCTCGGAACCGGATAAAATTCATAAAATATGAACACCCATTCCGATACGAGTCTAACCATACCAAATTTATCCAATTTCGACATCAATTCGTCCTTAAAATCGTCATTATACATTTTTGAAAGTTTTCACAAAATTTCCATTTTCCCCCAACTCAAACCACTAATTTAATAATAAAAACAAAGATAAAGTCATGAAATAAAATCAAATACGGGTAAAGAACACTTACCCCAATCCAACACATGAAGAACTCCTCAAATAATTCTCAAATCTGAGGTCTACAACTCAAGACATGATAAACATGGCCAAATCCTCGAAATAGAGTTCTTATATTACTGCCCAGGTATTCCTCTTATGCGAACTCGACACGCTGACCGCGAACATGATGATTTACCTCATTATGCCTACGTGAATGCGTCCTTAACCACGCGAACACAAAGGCTAAAATGACTGGTAACCAGCCGGTCTCACCCATTATGCGAATGCGGTTCCTCTTTCGCGACCGCATAGAGCTAACTTCCCAAGTCCCGTGAACGTGTCCACATATTCGCGAACGTCAAGAACAAATATTGCTTGCCTCCCAATTAACTTATGCGAATGCATTAATCTACTTGCGATCGCAATTAAGAAGGCACCAGATATCGGATGAGCAATCCAAAATAGGCGAAAATGGCCTGTAGCCCATCTGAAACACACCCGAGGCCCCTAGGACGCCTCCAAACATACCAACAAGTTTCATAACATAACACCGACCTGTTCGAGGCCTCAATCATATCAAATAATATCAAAACTACGAATCACACATCAAATCGAACCTAATGAACTTATGAAGTTTCACATTCTACAACTCGCGCCGAATCATATCAAATCAACTCGTAATGACGTCAAATTTTGCATGCATGCTCCAAATGATACAACGGAGATATACCAACCTCCTAAATTGGAATCTGAACCCTATATCACCAAAGTCAACTCCCGATCAAACCTCTTGACCTTCCAAGCCTTTAACTTTCCAAATTTCGCCGAAATGCATCAAATTAACCTACGGGCCTCTAAATCCAAATCCGGACATACGTCCGAGTCCAAAATCATCCTACAAATCTATTGGAATCATCAAAACGCCATTATGGAGTCATCTACACAAAAGTCAAACTCCGGTCAACTCTTACCGTTATCCTTCTTCCAAATCAATCCCGAATCGTCCGAAATCCAAACTCGACCACACATGTAAGTCATTATACATAATACGAAGTTGATCGAGATCTTACGCCACCGAATGTGATGCTAATTCTCAAAACAACTGGTCGGATCATTACACAAACAAAAAAATAAACAAAGATAAGAAAATAATTACACAAATATTCACAAGTTTGGACCAAAGCACGTACGCCTATTTCTCAAACAGCTTAAATACGCCACACTGTTCCCCGACAACGCCACCAATTTTGATGACGTCCTAATCCACTACTAAAAATTAAACGGACATGGTCAAATACAATATAATATACCCAACTATGAGCCAGGGTCGAATCCCATAGAGAATAATATGTAGGCGATTAGGCAATATAAGAGAATTATCGCTTGTTATGCTAAGCCAAACACTTCAAAGGATTTTGGAAAAATATTTATGTCTAAATGAAAAAATATAAACTAACCTAGAAAGCAAGTAAAATGATCAATGGCTACAAGCATGAATACACGGAGAATTACACTCAAGTAACGATCCAATGTATTTCACGATTTTACAAATACGAGCGAGATTATGTTAATTAGCCTCGGATATTAATTCGATAATAGCTCTTCCGAAAACTAACAAGACTTCCTAATTGAATTATCCCTAAAACAATTAAGAGATTAAGATCACATGATGTGGCTACAAGTAGTTCAATCCTATCCCTAGGTAGAATCTATAAAGTGAGGGTTAACGCCTCAAGTTCTTGTTAATTAATCTTTCCCAACCCCCAAATTATCTTTTCCAAAACTAATTCGAAGTTAATGGGCGAGTCCTAGGGTTAGCTAATCCTTTTGGAAACATTAAAGAACAAGAATAATTAAAGAAATAATAACTCACTTCAAAATAAATAAAAATCATTCAATACATAAGCACAACAAGATACTTAATCCACACTTTAAATATGAATATTCCCATAAGTAAGATCCAAGTGTTACAAAAAAACTACACACTTAGATGAAGAAATGAACATAAATGGGTAAGAAATTATCAATCAAAAGCTTCAAATCTTCAAGACCCAAGTGTGTGTGCAAGAACCCTATCTCCTAAACTTGTATTCTCTTGTCAAGAGACTGAAAAATAAGCCAAAGATATGCCAAAGATGACCTAGGTCATGTATTAAAGGGTTTGGGGCATAAAAATGTAAAATTACATAGGTGCCCAGAACTGAAGCGCGATCTTCCCATTTGCGAAGGGATTTTTGCATTTGCGAATCTTGACTTTTCTGTTGAATATCACATTTGTGATAAAGGGCTTCGCATTTGCAAAAGTTGACTGTCTGGTTTGACTTTGCATTTGCGGCCCTACTTTTGCATTTGCAAACACTATTGGACCTAGTTGACTTCGAAATTCCGATTCACATGTTCAAATTTGCGGACATTGACTGGCATGGTTGACTTCACAACTGCGAGCTCCTGCTCGCATTTGCGACACCTGAGGTCACTTTCCAGATTTTTGCTTTTGAGCCCCTTTTTTACTTGTATTCGCTTGGTTTCTTCCCGATTACTTCTAAATTACATAAAACCTGTAAAATAGAAGTAAACGACATTAAACATACTATTTTAACAATCAAACATAGAAAAATCTAAGATTAAAGACGAGATAAGTTGGTTAAATACCGACTTATCACTGCTTCAACTGCTACATTCATTTGCGGTCTGTAGGCTGTAGAGTTGCGGTGTATAATTTTGAACTTCTATCAAATTTTCCTCATGAGATCACTATTTAGATTAGTTGCATTGTTAATGATGATTGACTCGGGTATCCCAAATCGGCAGACGATGTTGTTATGGACAAAATCTGCGACTACTTTCTTCGTGATGTAGGAGCTTCGACCAATTTGGTGTAATAATCAATGGCTACCAAGACAAAACGGTGCACATTTGATGTAGTTGGCTGTGTAAGTCCAATCACGTCCATGCCCCAAGCGGCAAACGGCCAAGGCGAACCCATTACATTCAACTCATTAGGCGGGACTAGGATGAAATCCCCGTGGTTCTAGCCCTGGTGACACTTCTGCGCATAGCGGATACTATCACTTTCCATGGTCATCCAAAAGTATCAGCCTCTTAAGATATGTTTGGCTAAGGTGAAGCCGTTCATGTGGGGTCCGCATGTTCTTGCATGTATTTCTTCTAACAATCTTGGTGCTACGGTGGCATCTACATATCTTAACAGACCCAAGTCTGGGGTCCTCCTATACAGGACTTCCACATTCAGGAAAAAGTAATTTTCCAGCCTTCTGAGCACTACCTTCTGACTATTAGTAGCATTCTCTGGATACTCTCCTGATCCAAGGAATCGTTTGATGTCATGGTACCACGGTTTACAATCCGGCTCTTCGTCTACATAAAAATAGTAAGCATGTTGATCTCTGATCTCTATCTCGATAGGGTCGATGTAGTTCTTATCTAGATGATGAATCATGGATGATAAGGTTGCAAGAGCATCAGCAAACTTGTTCTGGATCCTGGGAATGTGCTTGAACTCAATCTTTATGGACTTTTTGCATAACTCTTTTACACAATGCAGGTATGGAAGGATCTTGACGTTCTTGGTAGTCTATTCTCCTTGAACTTGGTGTATCAATAGATCATAATCCCCTATGACCAAAAGCTCGTTGATGTTCATGTCGACAGCCATCCTGATCCCGAGGATGCATGCTTCGTACTCGGCCATATTATTGGTGCAAGGGAACCTTATCTTTGCTGATGCTGGGAAGTGTTGTCCTGATTCTGAAATTAGGACTACCCCAATTCTACTCCTTTGAAATTTGCTGCTCCGTCGAAGAACATTCTCCACCCTAGTATGATTCTATGATATCTTCTCCGGCGAACAACACCTCCTTATCTAGGAAGTACGTAGTGAGCAGCTCATAATCCCTGTCCACTGGATTATATACAGGGTGATCGGCTAAATCTTGTCCTTTGATGGCCTTATGCGTTATGTCCACAATGTCAAATTCGCTGAGAAGAGTTTGCCATTTGGCTAGCTTTCCTGTAGGTATCGGCTTCTGAAAGATATATTTGAGTGGGACGAGCTGGGATATTAAATGTGTGGTGTATGCCGACATGTAATGCCTTAGTTTCTAGGTGATCCAAGTCAAGGCACAACAAATACGCTCTATCAAAGTGTATTTGGCCTCACATCATGTGAAATTGTTGCTTAAGTAATAGATGTCCTGCTCCTTTCTTCTAGTCTCATCGTGTCGTGGAAACACGCATCCAAATACATTATCCAAAACTGACAGGTATAACAACAGTGGCTTCCCGGGCTTGGGAGGAACCAACACTGGTGAATTTGACAAATACTCCTAAATTCTGTTGAAAGCTTTTTGACACTCTTCTGTCCTTTTTGTGGCAGCATCCTTCTTCAACGGCTTGAAGATAGGTTCACAAATTACCGTAGAATGGGCTATGAAATGGCTGATGTAATTCAGCCTACCCAGGAAACTCATCACATCCTTCTTGTACTTGGGCAGTGGCAACTCTTCAATGGCTTTGATATTTGAAGGATCCAGTTTGATCCCTTTTCTACTTACGATGAAACCTAGCAATTTACCAGCAAGGACTCCGAATGCACATTTTGCAGGGTTCAACTTCAAACTATACCTCCGCAAACATTCGAAAAACTTTCTCATGTCGTCCAAATATTCTGAACTCTTTCGAGACTTGATGATGACGTCACCCACATATACCTCGATCTCTTTATGAATCATGTCATGAAAAAGATCATGGCCCTCCTGTAAGTGGCGCCGGTATTTTTGAGGCCGAACGGCATGACTCTGTAGCAGTAAACTCCCCAAGGTGTAGTGAGCGCTATCTTTTCTGCATCCTCTTCGTGCATCAGGATCTGGTGGTACCCGGTGAAATATTCCACAAATGACTGTTGTTCGTGATTCGCATAGTTGTTGATGAGGATATCGGTAGGAAATTGAGGCTAAAGATATCGGTGCTTAACCTAGGCATTTCATCATACGACCATGCAAACACATCGATGTATTGTCGGAGGAGCTCTACCAACTCTTCTTTCTGCTCTGCTTCTAGATGGATGCTGAGTTCGGGTTTCTTTTATGTCTTCTTAGCTTTCTAAGATGACCACTTCTGTCTCCTCGATGTTTGGCTTTTTCTTGCATTCCAGTTGTTCGATCTCTTATGGAAGATTATCTGGCATCATGCTTTCGTCGTATTCCTCATAATTTGGATCACTTTGCTCAAGGGTTTCGTTAGATGTCATAAACGCGGAATGCGGGTTTTTATCGTTTTGATTATCTAAAAGAAAAACTAAGTATAAATAAAGCAATAAATAAATTTGCAATAAATTTAAGAAAATATTTCTTTCATTTCATCAAAAGAGGAACGTCTGAGCGTTCAAAGAGGAAAATGACAAACAAGTACTGACACAGTTCAAGCCTCAATTAACCATGCACTCTTTTCAAAATATTTATAATTCCATACTACCAAGACTCCCGGCGAACCAATGACGGGTTGGCGATCCAATTCCGCAAGTCCTCTCCTAGTTCGGCATTCCGAATGGTCGGTGTCTTGATATCAATTTTGTCACAGCATTCCTCAATCATGGTCACGAACAACCTTCCCATTCCATCGACGATGTCATCCTCTGGCGTTGAGCTCTAACCCATACCCGAAACACGCTCTGGCATAAAAGCTATTTTCCCGAAGCTACCGGTACAAGTCTTCCTAGTTGGAGGATGATACCATATGCCGGCTCTGCCTTTCTGCCTATTTGGCTCAATCGACTCAGTTATCCCGTCTGATCAGGCTCCCAGCCCGGTTCCTGGTCTGTATCTGTACTTTATCATTTCTCTCATGGCTATCTTTGATTTATACGGTGACTGTATTTCCATATTTTGTCTGGTCTCTTCTATTTCCATGGTCTGCATGATATCAACTTCATGAAAAGAGACCCCGTCTAATCCTTCTATGAATGCAACCTCATGTTCCAGATAAGCTGATTGGCTCCATTCGCCGTGGATTATGATCTCTTGACAGCCCCATTCAAATATCATGCACTGGTGTAGGGTAGATGGGACTACCTTTGCCATGTGTATCCAAGGTCTTCCTAGCAATATGTTGTATGAAGATGATATATCCATCACTTGGAATAGTATGGGAAACTTGACTGGTCTAATTTGTAGAGCCAAATAAATTTCTCCAATAACGCCCTTCTGCGACCCATCAAAAGAACTTACCCTCACATGACTTTCCTTTACTTCTCTTAGATAGATGCCCAACTCTCGTAGAGTAAAGTGTGGGCAGATATTGACTCCTGATCCTCCATCAACCAGTACTCGGGACACCACCTTATCTCCAAATTTGACAGTGATGTGTAAGGCTTTGTTGTGACCCACGCCCTCTATAGGAAGTTCAGCTCTTCGAAAAGTGATCATATTTGCTTCGACCATTTTACCAATGGTTGCTTCCAGTGCCTCACTGGTGGTGTTAGTGGGCATGCTCACCCCACTTAACACTTTCATCAGGGCGTCTTTATGACTTTTAGAACTCATCAGTAAATCCATGATCGATATCTGCGCCGGGGTTTTCTTCAATTATTCCTCTACGGAGTATTCTTTGATTGACATCTTCTTCCAAAATTTTGCAACCTCTGGATCTGTTATATTCCTTTTCCAAATATGTTCCCTTCCTAGATTCCCTCGTTTTACATCCTCAGGAGCGTAACACCTCCCTGACCTGGTCATATCATAAGCCTAATTCATCCTCTTGTCCTTCCCTTTTTGTTGGTATGTCCATAAAACCGTCTTGTATTCATGATCCTCTTCATCCCTGGTAGCAGCAGTGGGGTTTTGCTGGTAAGTCTTGACCATCACAAAAGGTTTTAACTGTACTGCTTGTAGCCTCATCATTTCCTATCATGATGATGGTTCCTTTCAAGTCATACTCTTCATCCAGGGTGATCATATTAGCTACTGGATTCTGGTGATTTGGCAGTGGATTGAGGTTCATATTGAGTAGAGCTGGGGTGCACTGAATGGCTCCACTTTTAATCAGTGACTCAATTTCATTTTTCATTCTGAAATAATCCTCGGTGTCATGCCCTGGTACGTCTTAGTGGTACACTCACCGTTTGGTTGCATCAAAGTATTTTGAGGGATACTCAGGAACCCTTCCTTCTATCGGATGTATCAAACCTACTCTGCTCAGTATTTCAAATAGTTGAGCCAGAGGTTCAGTAATCAGGGTGTAGTTTCTGGGACCTCTCTCTTCAAAATTTGGAAGAGGTAGGGGTGCATAGGTGGGTCGATTTTGATGAGTGGTAGCTTGAACTGGAGCGTATGGTCGTGGTGGGTTTGGATTTGTATAGGCTCGAGGTGGGTTATACTGAGGTTGGGGATTGTAATATGGTTGTGTTTTGTAGACTGGAGCATAAGCAGGTGGGTGTGGGGAATGGGTGTTTGAAGAGTAAGAGGTGTTTCCATGATAGGGATTGGACTGGTAATAGGGAACGATTGTCGATACCTCTTCCTTTTTCTTCTTTTCGCTACTTATTGACCCTGACTGGATTGTTTTGCTAGCTGCTTGTAATGCGGCCATGGATTGTACCTTGCCAGACTTTATACCTTCTTCTAAAAAATCTCCCATTTTGATCAATTCGTGGAACTGTTGCTATCACGCCCTGACCTCGGGGAGCACAGCCGACGCTCAACAGTGTTACCTCGGTCGAGCAGGCCCGCACAGTGTCGTCTACCCAACTCACCCATGAATAAAGAGAAGAATACATTTCGTTAATTGGAAAATAAAAAGGTCATGTGAATAACACCAGCTCATTTCCATTAATTACACCATTAACAAGTCTCGAAAACAGTACATTATACAATCATAGTTAAAGTTGAATAGATGATACGATTACAACATTTTTAGTTTAACATTCTCAAAAACAAATACAACACACACTATGCCTACAGAGCCCCTAACAGGAACAAAAGAGTGCAACGACCGTGCCGACAACAAGGCCCCAGCTATACCTCAAAATGCTATATACAAAGGACAAGAGATACAGGACCCCGAAATAAAGTGGGTCTCACCAAGTCAGATGAGGAGAGGGTGTTTTGCTATCACTGATCAATACCACCTGCTATGGAACAACCTGCACCCATTAAAGATGCAGCGCCCCTGACAAAAAGGATGTTAGTACATATGGAATAGTACTAGTATGTAAAACTAAACACCCTCTCAATAGAACGAGTAACAGTAAACGGAGAAGAAAATATGAAATCGATAAGAGACTCAAACAGTACAAAGGTGTCAAGTTAGGGAAAAGGTAAATATTAAGTAAGTTTCAGTAAATTAAGTTTGGAGATCTTTAGTACCGATACACCACCGTGTTTTAGCCCGGAGTCCGATCTCCGCTTGACCGGCTAAGCTGTCTCACCCCGATATATACACTCACAATACCACCATGTGCGCGGCATGGCGTTTGATCTCAGCCCCACCGGCTAAGCCGTCTCACCACAATGCCATGTGGGTCGACATCACATCACATCTCGCTAGAAATAATCTCATCCCATTTAAGGGGAAACATCTCAACACACCAATCTCATCCCATATAAGGGGAAACAATCTGATCACATTAACATGGGGATTTACCCCTCAATCACTCCTACATTGGCACGTGTAGTTTCGGGGTTAGGTTGTTCCGACCTACCCTTCCACGGTGGCTAAACGATAATCCCAAGGCAGTTGTTATAAAAAGGATTTACCACTCATTTCATATTATTTTACATGTCATTCAATTTATTGGCACCATTGTTCGTAACGCAATATCATTCTTGGCACGTTGGTCGTACTTCATAATTCATGCTCACTATTTTACTTTTAAACATTATCACGGATTGTCAACAACAAACATTACTATTCAAGACTTTAAGAACACATTTGTTCAATTTAGGGTCTTAGGCACATGTGATTTCTCACACAATTTGATATGATCACTTTTATTTGGGCTTCACCCGAAGTCACAACATTTTAATACATAGTCATACTTTGAACATGCTCCCGAAGAATAACATAATATGATAAGAATATTCCGGAACACATTTTGAACATATTCGTAGATACATCTTTCGACACCAAACTTATTCAGAAAATTCAATTCATAATGGACAATTCGGGACTTATAAGAACATCTTGGGAATTCAATTCTAAGAGAGAAGTTTAGCCAACATACCTCGCCTTGAGCTTTCCTTAATTCACTATACCATTTGGGAAATCCTAGCAATTTTTATCTATTTAGAGATATGGCCAAATTGAACACAAATTAGGGAGGAGTTCATGTTTCTACCTCATTTGAGCATTTTATCAAACACTAGGAGGGCATTATTATTACTAGCTTCTCCTATGGAGAATTTCCTTCACCCCATAACCCAAAGTCTACGCAAATGAGCTCAACAATCTTCCCACTACCCTTGATGGTACATTTATGTAAAATAAACAACTCCCACACCCAAGAATTGCTTGGCTTATTACCTATTTTTAGTAAAATTACGAAATTAAGGGCTAGGGAGTAGAACCTTACCTCTAGGATGAAGACCTAGTAATCGTTTTTGTGAATTCTTGAACTTGGAGAAAGCTATAATGATTAATAAGCTTAGGAACTTCCCCTCTCACTCTATGGTATTCCCTCTCTCTAGGAATATCAGATTTTTGCTTCAAAAGTGACCCTTTGCCTCAATATATCGAAATAGGGTTGGGTCAATAATTAGAAAAAATGAAGCCTCGATGCAGATCTGCGGTCGCACCGCATAATGTCTCTCCGGAACTGGGCAGCCCTACCTCACTCTGCGACCGGTCTGCGGTCGCATAATGAGCCGCAGAACTTTCCTCCGGAATTATATTTGTGCTGGATATGCGAGGGGTTATGTGGCCCGCAAAATGTTTACGCGGTCATATAATGGTCCAAAAATGACCGCAGAATGGACCGCAAAAAAGCCTTGTATTTTCAAAACATTTCTTCAACGCCCCAATGCACAATTGTCAACACATAAGCCTACTTCGGCACCACGAAATCTCGAGTTTTAGATAAAATTTTATGGGGCCTTACATTCTCCCCCGCTTAAGATCATTCATCCTCGAATGAGGGCCAAAATCCGCCATTAGAAACCAATTTGACTCAGATGCTATAACACACACCAATAGTTCCAAACTTTTGACTAACTCCCCAAATTTCCAAAATTTGTGCCAGAGTTTCCCCTGTAACTGGGCCT
Organism: Nicotiana otophora; assembly: GCA_000715115.1. NCBI lineage: Eukaryota > Viridiplantae > Streptophyta > Magnoliopsida > Solanales > Solanaceae > Nicotiana > Nicotiana otophora. The sequence continues at coordinate 134,656 of AWOL01S0014198.1, forward strand.
ATCCGCCTGTCAGAGAATCCCATAAACCAACCCTAACAACATATACATGAACCAATAACATAACATAACATAAAAGCAACGATAATTGTTGCCTTACGAGCAGTATATCACTAAAAGGGTACGCCCTTAAGATCATGATGCATCTTTGTAGAGCCCGGGTGCACAGAATTCCACAAGTAGACTTGCTGACAATTTGGACATCTTGCCATAAAGTCCACTACATTCCTCTTTATATCATTCCACCAGTAGACTTCCCTAAGATCATGATACATCTTTTTATAGATCGGGTGCACGGAATACCTAGAAGTGTCAGCCTCGGTCATGATTCTTTCCCGGAGACCATCCACATTTGAAACACATAGTCACCCTTGGTGCCTTAGTGTACCATCATCCACGCCAAGAGAAAGGGCCAGGGTCTTATGTTTATGAATCCCCTCCTTCAATTGTACCAATAATGGATCGTTGTATTGCTTCTCCTTGACTTCCACCACAAGCGACGATTCAACCCTATTTCGCACAATCATCCCTCCTTCACTAGAGTCCGCAAGACGAACTCCCAAACTAGCCACCCGATGAACCTCCTTGGCCAATGACCTTTGATATGCCTCCAAGTGAGCTAAACTACCCATAGATTTCTGGTTATGAGCATCCGCCACAACATTAGCCTTCCCCGGATGATACAGAATATCGATGTCGTAATCCTTGAGTAACTCAAGCTATCTTCTCTGCCTCAGATTCAATTCATTCTATTTGAAAATATATTGAAGGATCTTATGGTCCGTGAATATATCCACATGGACCCCATATAGATAATGACGCCAAATCTTCAACGCAAGACCACCGCTGCAAGCTCTAAGTCATGTATTGGATAGTTCTTTTCATGATTTTTGAGTTTCCTAGAAGCATAAGCTATCACCTTGCTATGTTGCATTAATATACACCCAAGTCTGATTCTTGAAGCATCACAATATACTACAAACTCATTTGTACCCTCTGCTAGGGCCAATAACAGTGTCGTAGTCAATCTTGATTTCAACTCCTGGAAGCTTCTTTCACAAGTATCTGACCATTGGAACTTAACCGCCTTCTGCGTCAATTTAGTCAACGAAGAGGTAAGAGTAGAGAACCCCTCAACAAACTTCCAGTAATATCCAGCTAAGCCCAAGAAATTGTGAATCTCTATTGGTGTAGTAGGTGTAGGCCAATTCTTCACAGCTGCAATCTTCTGATGATCAACCTCAATTCCTTCTCTCGAGACAACATGACCCAAGAGCGCGACAGATTCAATCCAAAATTCATAATTCAAAAACTTCGCATATAACTTGTGATGATATACGGTCTGTAGAACTGCCCAGAGATGGTCGGCATGGTCCTCTCAACTTTACGAATATACAAGGATATCGTCAATAAACACTATCATGAAGGAGTCAATAAAAGGCTTGAAAACTCGGTTCATAAGATCCATGAAATCTGCGGGGGAATTTGTTATCCCAAAAGGCATTACCATGAACTCAAAGTGCCCATACCAGGTCCTGAAAGCTATTTTCGGAATATCCTGCTCCCTGATCTTCAATTGGTGTTACCCGGATCTTAAATTGATCTTGGAGAAGTACTGAGCACCCTGCAATTGATCAAACACGTCATTTATCCTTGGCAGTGGGTACTTATTTTTTATTGTAACCTTGTTGTGTTGCCGATAGTCAATACACATTCTTAGTGACCCATCCTTCTTTCTTACAAATAGAGCCGGTGCGCCACAAGGCGACACACTCGTCCAGATGAAACCCTTCTCTAATAAATCCTTCAATTGTTCCTTTAGCTCCTTCAATTCTGTCGGTGCCATTCTGTTGGGCGGAATAGATATATGTTGTATGCCTGGCATCACATCAATCCCAAATTCAATTTCCCTATCTGGCGGGATCCCACGGAGCTCATCCAGAAAGACCTCTAGAAATTCATTTACAATTGGCATAGACTCAAGTGTAGGTGCCTTAACATCGATGTTCGTAACACGGACCAAATGGTAAATACACCCCTTGTTAATCATCTTTGTGGACTTAAGGTAAGAAATAAACCTACCCTCTGGCACCACATCCCCCCCCCCCCCCCTTCCATTCAATCACTGACTCATTTGGAAATTCAAACCTAAACGGTTCTGGTTCGATAATCAAGCTTAGCGAAACATGAATAAAGACAATACATCCCCATTATTACATCAAAATCAACCATCCCCAATTCAATTAGATCGGCCATGGTATCTCGACCATGCATTGTGACAACACAATCCTTATAAACCTGCGTGGCCACGGTAGACTCACCAATCGGAGTATATACAGAGAATGAATCATGGAGCTGTTCCGGTTCTATCCCAAATTCCATAGCAACATAGGGAGTGACATAGGACAAAGTGGAATCGGGACCAATAAGAGCATACACATCATGAGATTGGACAGTCAATATACCTGTGACAACATCTGGAGAAGCCTTTGAACTCTGGTGACCTTTCATAGCATAGAAACGGTTGGGTCCTCCCGGACTCTATGTACCACCCCTAACTGCACCATGCCTTGTAGGTGCTTGGGTGCCTCGAGCTGGAGGTGGTGTTGCGGATGTAGTAGCTGTAGAACTGGCTAGTTATGCTGCACCTCTGCCCATGTTTTGGTGATATGAATGCAATCCCTTTAAATCTGACCCCTCATACCACACCCGTAACATATGGGCTGGTCCGTGATGTAGTCCCCAAAGTACATCTTCCCGCACCTAGGGCATGGGGGCCTCCGCTGCAGCTGAAATCTCCCACCAGACCGACCCTACTGGTAGGGACCTCTGTTGCCCTAACCGGGACTAAAGCAGCTCACATGTTGCTTACTGACCCCGATGGTTGCACACTGACTGAAGACTGCGCAAAAGACTGAGATGGCCCTGATGACCCTCCCCCGAATGCTGACCTACCACCATTACCAACAGAAGAACCACCAAAGTTGCCCGCAGACCGGGCCTTGCTGCTACTCTCACGCTCTATTCTATTCTTCAATTTGCGGGTCTCTGTGGCTTGAACAAATGCCACCATCTTACCATTATTCATATCAGAATTCAAGGCAGCTCTAGCGGCCTCATTGATAACCAAGGGGCTAAGGCCCTGTACAAACTGACACACTCTAGCCTCCATAGTGGGCAACATGTAGATGGCATATTTGGACAAGCGCGTGAATCTCATATGATATTCCCACACACTCATGCTACCTTGCTTCAGGCTCTCAAACTCGGCGGCACGGACTGCCTTAGCCTCGACAGGCAAGAAATGATCAATGAAAGCATTGGAAAACTCACTCTACCTTGACAGAGGGCTTTATTCCTCATGGGAGTCCTCCCACATTTCAAACCAAGAATAGGCCACCCCTTTCAGGTGGTAATAGTCCAACTCCACTCCTTCCATATCGGTAGCATGCATAACTCGGAGGCTCTTGTGCATCTTGTCAATAAAACCCTGAGGGTCATCCTCAGGATCAGTACTTGTGAACACTGGAGGATCTTACTGGAGAAACCTGTTCACCCTAGAACTAGTGGAATCCCCTGGATGACTAGAAGAAGTGGGTGCAACATTTGATCTCTAGGCTTGGGAAGCCACTATCTGAGCCAACATTTGTATGGCTCCCCTAAGATCCCCATCAGATGCACCCGGACCGGAAGCTGGGGCTGGAGGTGGAACTGTAATATCAGTTGGAGGGATCGTTGCACCCCTGGTAGATGTAGGGACAGGCACAGTCTGATCAGGTATAGTAGAATCAGGCATTGCAGTTGTCAGGGGAATATTCTCACCCCTCGGGTGCTCACCCGCATCATCCAGTAAAGGATCAACTGCTACTCCTATGGTGGAATTGGCTCCTTAGCCAGTTCTTTCTTTCTTCCTAGTTGCCATATACTGCAAATAGAGCAATGCACGAGTTAAAGGAGGAACAATCTTACAATCAATGCACGATCTAGAACATCAAAGAAGGGTATTATTCCTAAATGCCCAAGTAGCCTCCTAATTATAGATGTGGTCGACAAAACACCAATAAGAGGGACTCTACTAGACACGGCTCCGAGACATCCTAGGAAACCTTAAAACCTTAGGCTCTCATACCAAGTTTTTCATGCCCCGACCTCAGGGAGCGCGATCGGTGCTCAAAAGGGTTACCCCGGTCAAGCAAGCCTGCGTAGTGTCATCTACCAAACTCACCCATGAATAAAGAGAAGAATATATTTCATTAATTAGATAGTAAGAGGTCATGTGAATAACACCAGTTCATTTCCATTAGTTACGTTATTAATAAGTCTCCAAAACAGTACATTGTACAATTAAAGTTAAAGTGGAACAGATGATACGATTACAACATTTTTAGTTTAACATTCTTAAAAACAGATACAACCCACACTATGCCTACAGAGCCTCTAACATGAACAAAAGAGTGCTACGACTGTGCCGGCAACAAGCCCTCGGCTATACCTCAAAACGCTATGTACAAAGGACAAGAGAGACAGAACCCCGAAATTAAGTGGGGCTCACCAAGTCAGCTGAGGAGAGGGTGTGCTGTTGTCACTGATCAATACCAACTGGTATGGAACCACCTGCACCCATGAAAGATGCAGCGCCTCTGGCAAAATGGACGTTAATACATATGGAATAGTACTAGTATGTAAAAACAAACACCCTCTCAATAGAACGAGTAACAGTAAACGGAGAAGAAAACATGAAATCAATAAGAAACTCAAATAGTACCAAGGTTTCAAGTTAAGGGAAAGGTAAATTTCAAGTAAGTTTCAGTAAATTAAGTTGTGAGGTCTTTATCACCGATACACCATCGTGTTTTAGCACAGAGTCCGATATCAGCCCGACCGGCTAAGATGTCTCACCCGGATACATGCACTCATAATACCACCATGTGCACGGTATGGCATCCGATTTCAGCCCGACCGGCTAAGCCGTCTCACCACAATATCGTGTGGGTCGACATCACATCACATCTCGCTAGCAACAATCTCATCCCATTTAAGGGGAAACATCTCAACACACCATTCTCATCCCATATAAAGGTAAAGAATCTCATCGCATTAACTTGGGGATTTACCCCTCAATCAGTCCTACACCGGCACGTGTAGTTTCGGGGTTAGGTTGTTTCGACCTACCCTTCCTCAGTAGCTAAACGATACTCCCAATGCATTTGTTATAAAAAGGATTTACCACTCATTTTATATTCTTTTACATGTCATTTATTTTATTGGCACAATTGGCTGTAACGCAATATCATTCTTGGCACGTTAGCCGTAATTCATAATCTATGCTCACTATTTCATTTTCAAACATTATCACGGATTGTCAACAACAAACATTTCTATTCAAGACTGTAAGCATACATTTGAGCAATTTAGGGTCTTAGGCGCATGTGATTTCTTACACAATTTGATATGATCACTTTCATTTAGGCTTAACTTGAAGTCACAACATTTTAATACATACTCATACTTTGAACACGCTCCCGAAGAATAACATAATATGATAAGAATATTTCGGAACACATTTTGAACATATTCCTATATACATCTTTCGACACCAAACTTATTCAGAAAAGTCAATTCATAATGGACAACTCGGGACTTACAAAAACATCGTGGGAATTCAATTCTAAGAAAGAAGTTTATCCAACATACCTCGCCTTGAGCTTTCCTTAATTCACTACACCATTCCGGAAATCCTAGCAATTTTGATCTATTTAGAGATATGGCCAAATTGAACACAAATTAGAGAGGAGTTCATATTGCCAGCTCATTTGAGCATTTTATCAAACACTAGGTGGGCATTATTATTACTAGCTTCTCCTATGAAAGATTTCCTTCACCCCACAACCCAAACTCTACCCAAATGAGCTCAACAATATTCCCACTACCCTTGATGGTACATGCATGTAAAATAAAAAAACTCCCACACCCAAGAATTGCTTGGCTTATTACCTATTTTTAGTAAAATCACAAAATTGAGGGCTAGGGAGTAGAAGCTAACCTCTAGGATGAAGACCTAGTGAATTTGCTTGTAAATTCTTCAACTTGGAGCAAGAGTTAATGATCAATAAGCTTTGGAACTTCCCATCTCACTCAATGATAAACCCTCTCTCTAGAAATATCAAATTTGTATTTCAAAAGTGACCCTTTGCCTCAATATATTAAAACAGGGTCGGGTAAAAAATTTGAAAAAATGAAGCCCCGAAGCATATATGCGGTCGACCGCATAACGCTTCTACGGTCAGCATAATGGCCCTCCGGAACTGGGCAACCCTGCCTCACTCTGCGACCGGTCTGTGGTCCGCAGACATATTCCTCAGTCGCATAATATGTCGCAGAACTTTTCTCCGGAATTTGTTTTTTGCTGGATCTATGAGGGGTTATGAGACCCACAAAAAGATTATGCGGCCGCATAATAGACCGCATAATGGTCCAAAATATTTTCCCAATGTTTTGCTTCGATCTGTGGTAGATATGCGGTCCGCAGATCAGTTCTGCGACTGCAAAATGGACCGCAGAAACGTCCTATATTTACAAAACATTTTTTCATCTCCACAACGCACTATTCAACCCAAAAAGTCCTCGCCGCGAAGAATCACTACAATCGTCAACACATAAGCCTACTTCAGCACCACGAAACCTCGGATTTTAGGTAAAGGTTTACAGGGCCTTACATCTGCCCCATCATGCCCATCATTTTCTAAAGGCAAAATACATAAGCAGCCACCTGAACTATACATCAAATCCCCGTTACACACTTTTTGGGAACAAAAGTTACCTTACACACTCAACCTTTCCAAAGTGTGGCTAAGACGCACCACCTTTGCTACGTGGCACGCGCGTGCTTAACAAAAAGTATAAGTGCATTCAGCTGATATGTTTTTATCCCAATCCTTATTTAGATGACACGTGGCAAAAATATTCTCTTCTTTTTAATATTATTTGGTTCCTTAACTTTGAAACCCTCCCCATCGTCCCCCGCGGGTCTTCTTCCTTAAGCAAAACAAATAAAATCTAGCTATATTTTGGATCTAATGTTGCAGATATTTGTATGAATGGAACTGAGGTCAAACATTCTAGTGGGTTTGGGAATTATTATTTTTATTATTGAGATTGGATTTTATAGAGTTCTTAAAATGAGAGGGGTGATAAAGAAGAAGTGGAGGTACGACAATAGAATTCGTCGAGGTTTTTCTTAATTTCGTCGAAGGATGAGGTTTTAGAATAAGCGTTTTGGTTGTCGATGGAGGAAAAAGAGAAGGGTTTAGTGGGTGGGGATTGTGTTTGTTGTTGGTGGTGAGGTGGGTCTGAGGATTTGATAAAGAAGAGAAGAAATAGAGGAAATGGGTTTGGATTTGGGGCAGATATGGAGGAGTTTTATTGTTGCTGCCATTGTTGTGATAGCTGCCATTGTTGAGGAGTTTTTACATGCCTTGAAAAAGAGAAAGAGACGAAGTGAGATGCTAAGGGTATAATTGTAAATTTAAGTAGTTTTTGAAAAAATTATTAACACGTGTCATGATTTTATTGGCGCGTGATATCACACATATTCTGAAAAACTGGTCAAGAAAAAAGTAGTTTGTCTTAGCTACACTTTCCAAAGATTTAGTGTGCAAGGTGACTTTTGTTCTCATAAAGTGTATAATAGGGATTTGGTGTACAGTTCAGGTGGTTACGTATGTATTTTTCCTTTTCTCAAAGTGGATCCCTTCCTGAGCTCTAATGAAATACTTAGTTAGCTCACGGTTGTCTAATGGAGGGCAGCCTCTGATCTCCATCGACGTGCATATTCTTGGAACGTTTACTAGTGCGAAAATATCAGGGGTAATTTTTGTGTTGAATCGGAAGCGATTCATGCAATCTTCCGCCATATCCTGACATGCTCTCCAGTTTCACGGATCTTGGCGAGTATACCAAGTAAGTGAGTCCCCTGTAAAGCTCCTTATGAACCGCTTCATTCCCAACTTCTCGTTTCTTCCTACTACAACTAGCTTATCACAAAAGGCTCTCAACTGTGCATGGTGATCACCTGTCGCATCAAAGATATCAAACTTCGGAGGCTTGTACCCTATCTATATATCCACATCAGGATGGATACACAAATCCTCATAGTCTAGACTTTCGCTCCGTCGAGCGACCTGAAGTTTCTTTATTTGTTTTCTAAATGCTCGTAATTGCTCAGACATTGATTCCTCCTCCTTATACTTAGCTTCCCTCTCCATTTCGACATACTGATCGACTTCATAAGGCATCCTGACCGTGAAAGGCACTATGAAGGTGGGTTCTGAGTTGGCATATACGGGAGAAAGATATCGTTCATATGCTGCCGTATGTGCCATGGGTATGTGCTGGTTTTGGTTAGTAGTGAAGGTGACTCTATCGCGAGGAGGATTCTGAACTGTGTTGGTGGTGACTAGTGGTATTTGTGGATGTATAGGAGTGTTTGTGGGTTTGCAGGGGTTATTGGAGGTATAATTTGAGTGGTAGGGACTTAAGTTGGGGTATTGTTGGCTTGGCGAGTAGTTGAAGGAAAGTGGTCGGGGATTGAATCTATAGAAGAAAATTGGGGTGGTTGTGGGAGCGACGTCACGGCCAGATGTGCTAATTCCCGTATGTGTTGTACTTCCTTCCTCAAAGATTCCATCTCATGGGCCATCCGAGACACATGTTCATCATTCCTTGTATCATCTTTCTCTCCCGATCATCCCGGGCTATCAGCTATTGCTAGAGCGTATTCGGTCGGGAGATCTGTTGCAGGCATCTTCCCTTTCGATCTTAGGTTGTACGGTGGTTCCGCCAGTTTTGGGTCAACACAAACAAACTTTTCTTTTGGGAATAATAGTAAAGTAAGAAAAGAAAAGAAAGAAAAAGAAAAAGAATAGAAGTCAGTTTCAGTATTTGCAAAAGTAATAGGCACACAGAGTAGTTAGTTCACGTATTCAGGCAAGCGCATTCTCCTAAAATTCATGGGACCTCTCTTTGCCGGAGGTAGGCCTAAGTCACGAATATTTGACAAACAATTAGATTTGACACATTCAGATCTGAAGCAAATTTTGGCTTTCATAGATAGTATTTGGATTGTAATGGTCGGGAGCAGAGGTTGCATCATTGTTTCCAACATTCACAGAATTACATGGGCTCAAACAAACCTGCCCTTAGGGAAATAAGGATGTTCGGATAAAAGTACAAAGTGGGAAAGGGGGGAAATCAACCAACTTCTAGTAACCATCACCGGAATCATTCCCCATCTCTTCTTCCTCTTCTGGTTCTTCCTCCGAGTCTTCTTCAAATTCTTCTCCATCATCATTGAACTCAAATTCTTCCTCTAGATCTTCCTCTAGTTCTGTCTCGGACTCAATCTGCATACACTCCACTACTCGGTCATCATCCTCGTTGGGTGGCAGCACGTGATCAATTGATCCCGAGATCACTTGGTGGTGCATGATGGTAGTCATAAGACAGTGTGGCAATATCTCATGGTAGAATTGCAAAGCCGCCACTGCATCCTCCAGCCAAGCTATTCCTTCTCTGGTTGGTCAAGCTAGTTCGTCTTCTTCATTGATCCAGACATAATATTCTGGAGTGCACTACGAATTTTGACCCATTGGCATTGTGACTAGATCATTCCATTCCTCATGAAGCCTCTTTATCCTTGGTATTGGAATCTACCTGTTGTATTCATCCTCATACAGTGTTGTCCTCATCTAAAGAGGTACATCCTGAATCAATCTGAACTACCTGAGAACTTGTAGGGGTGAGTATGGCTAGATGCCCTTAAGTCCTATCAGCTCGATGAAATATTTCTGAGGAGTCCTTAGGATTGCCCTTCTTCCTAACCATGACATCTTCCAATTGACCCATTCTCCACTTAAGTTGGTCAGCATCTCTCTCCAATCTTCCTATCTGTGCGGGGAGACCCAATGTATCATCCTCTTGTTGTGACTTCGAATCATGTTGCTGACGCCCAAAAAGTAGTCAATTGTGGCCTCTCGCTAAAAACAAATACTTTATGGCCCAGATGTGAAGCAGTGGGTTACAACCCTTGAAGAAATCATATCCCCGGGAGCATGCGGACAAGGCTTTGAGAATCTATGCTAGCACCATAGGTACCAGAGTCACTTGGAAGTTGCCTTGGAATGTTGCTAGAACCACGGGCAGTAGATTGATATTGATATGTCCTCTTCTTTGTGGGAAAACCAACAGTCCCAGCAGTGCCAAAGTGAAGGTTATGGGTCAAAGACACTCCCACGTTGCCTGATCACACTGAAATTCTCCCAAGTCCCATTCATCACTTTCACGATGTCTGAACATGTCAAATAATTGGTCCAGGCTTACCTATCCATCCTCGATGTTTCTCAAACCCCGACTATTTTCCAGACCCAAAGCATTAAGAAACCTATAGCCGGACATGGTGACTGGTAATATCGGTTTCCTTCCTGTAAATGGTAGCTCCGTGAATCTGGCAACTTCTTCCAACGTTGGAACTAACTCACAATCAGCAAACTTGAACACCACCTTGGACGAGTCCTAGAACTCTATCAGCAGGCGAGTAAGCACCTTGTCAGCTCGAATATTTAGCAAGGCGGTTAGTTCTCCTAGATGTATCTTGATTTCGTCTCCATGTTCTCGGTGGATATCCTTCCACCATTGCTTTAGCTTGTGTGGTGATCCCATCACCATATTGATCTCGGGGATATTTTGGTTGATTTCTATTTCTGAAGTGTGTAGAGAAAAAGGGTTTGATAAGTGTTTGATTCGGATCTTAAGTGTCTCATCATGATTGGTTCGTCTTTCCACAGAAGTTATGTCGTTGGGTGCATGACCCGTTGACATTAGCATGGCTTTCCTAATCGTGTGTCAACGCCAAGGACTAACTCACCTAAGGTTTATGAAATATCACCTATGTTTGATAGAGTAGAGTGTTTCCTACTTTTGAATTGGACTGAAAACTACGATAAGTTATGTTAGTTGACCTAACAAAGCCATTCTCTGAAACTAAAGAATTTTGAAAAAAGGTACGGATGGGTGTAAAAGACAACCCTCGCATGCCATTGTGTGTGATAGTGTACATCGAAGACTCGATAGAAAGAAGTGTCATGACAGTATATATAAAGCAGTAACAGATAGTGATGTAGCAATAATAGTTTAAGATAAGCAGGCATGCATAATAATGAGCAAGTAAGGCAGGTAAGCATATAATTGTAAATTACACAATATTAAATCAGTGTACAAACAATCCTAAGTTCAAGGTCTAGTCTAAGTCTTCTAAGTTCAGAACCTAAGTGTGAAATCCCCAACAGAGTCACCATGTTGTTGCAACCTATTTTGCATAAGTCAAAATAAGATTTAACTTATGGTTTCCCTGTAGATGATAAAAGAGAGTCGCCACCTAATATTTAAAGGTGTACTAGGGTACCTATTTAATTACTAAGGTCGTTTCTTTTATTGGTCTGCTAACCGGTGAGATTGTGGGTAAGGGTTCTTGTTCTTCTAAGGAGAAGATATTAGGCACCCCTTAAAATCTATCTGAGGTAGCTCCATAGGTCTTAGATTAGATGTAAAGGATTAGTTGTTTATATTTCGCTTAACTAGTGTTAGGGGGTAAGATATACTATATATATCTAATTTAGAACTTGATATTTGAAAGAAGGATGTGTATTATTTTAAAAGTTGAAAGAATTTAAAGTATGGTATATAGTGTTTGTGTCTAAACACTTGTAATATGGGGCTAAGCTATTAAACATTTTGCAATTAAAGAACGGAGATACTTATGTAACTCTAGTGAAATAAGGGTGTTGTAAGGAAGTGAGTCTAAGAGGTACCTTGAATTTCAAATCTCATTTTTTACTTTAAAGAAAATCGTTGGGAGCCCCATTTTAACTAGGCCGCGGCAGTTTGCTTGAGGTTTGCAGAAAAGTGCAGTTTAGAAGACCAATTTCAAGTTACATTTCCGGCTTTTGAAAAGAGAAGATTATCGTCCTTTGCTAAAACTGTTTTGACCCCAGAAAACTTCAAAATTGTTAGTAGAAGCATAGGAGGTTAATAGCATGGATGATAACAAATTAAGGTTATTTACTACTAAGTCTAATGTTTCTTTTAATCCTATATTCTTTAAGGCTTGCGTAGGTTGCTTACAAGATTCAAGAGATAACATAAAGAATTTAGTCAGATATGATGAGTGTCATATACATGTGAGGAATAAGTATAGCGTAATGTAATAAAGTAGTAAAGGGAAAGGAAGGACTCTAGTGTGTGCCTGAAAAGAGGTAGGCCCGGCAAACAACAGGAACAGACAGCTGCAAACTTTAGATTTCCAATTGCACAGGTACAGGACTTGGGCCTAAGTTCTTTTGAGAACTTGGCAGGCCCAATGATAACACATGTTCTAAAAGAAAGAAAGAAAGAAAGAAAGAAAGAAAGAAAGAACGTCACTAGATGTGCTACTCTATGCATTAATCATACATTAAACAAATTGGTAAATGGCCTAAACAAATTATAACAATCAATAGTAATCTGAATTATGAGAATTATACTAATGTGGGGTCACATATGGCAAAGTGATTCACGTTGTAAACCTTTTGTTCTCATTAAACACTAAACCAAAATTTAGTAATGAATTTCAATAGGTTAGAGGCTAAGGGTAGAATTCCATTCAAGGCCAAGGCACTCTTTGGATCCCTGACACTTAGGGTCTCAAGGCCCTGGGCAGTGCTTGTGTCAGAAAGAGTAACCCAACCAAGAACTAAAATCTATTCCCAAATACCCCTAACCACTCACACTCATTCTTCCCTACAGGTTTAAGTGCCAATGAGCCACTTTCAATGTAAATCCCAACATCATAGTGATACCATACCGCAAAAGTATATATACATTTCCCATTATAGTTAATACAAAACACTATAGACAACCAATCATCCTGATGTAGTCACAATCTAATAGAAGTACATAATTCACTATGAATGATAGGTTAGGCATGCTCAAAGGAAATCAACTTCAAACACACATAGAGACAAAGACATTATCAGATTACTATTAAGGGACCAAACACCTGAGATCGTATATCTTAAGGATAGAAATAGTATATAGTCCAAGTCTACAATAGTTTATGAGCACAGATACATCTGCCTTAACAACCTTCAATTAGACTAAACAAAGATTGGTTTTAACTTAGGTCTTGCCTTCTAACACACACACACAGAGGTTAATAGTAACAATTGAAACTCCTAAAGAGTATTAACAAAGATATAGACTAATAGATTCAGTTAAACTTCTAATGAGCATTAGGAGAGTGCGGATTAACAACTATAGTTAGAACTTCTAAAGAGTATTAACAGTGCATTACAGGTTAACCACTACAACTGATACTTTTTAAAGAGTGCTAATATAGATACAAGTTAACAACTTCAATTGAAGGAACAGATCAATAACTTCAATTAGGAGGCACAAATTAATGACTACAATGGGAACCTCCTAGAGTATTAACTGAGATTCAAACCAACAACCATAGTTAGAACTTCTACAGGTACAATCAAAGATACAAACTACAATTAAAAACTTCTAAGAGTATTAATAAGGTCACAGATTCACAACCTAAATTAGAACTTCTAGGAGTGTTAACATGATTGCAAATTAACTAGTTGAAATTAGAACTTCTAAAAGACATTAACAAAGCCACAGATTCACAAATTCAATTAGAACTTCTAAGAATATTGATACAATCTCAGGCTATCAGTCCTGCTTTATTTTAAAGCCAACGGCATAATCACTTCTTTCTAAGAGTTTTTAACTTCACACTAATCTTGTTGATAACAAAGCATGATGTTATATTCAAGCAGTAGCAAAAAGAGATTCACTTAGAATTCATACGCTAAGTCTGGTTCATTCATGTAAGCTTGGTGAAATTCTAAGGACAACGTATGCATGGTTATGAAAGGCAAGTAGAGGCATTGAAGAATAATAAGAATGCAGGATCACAAGAACACATATAGAGGACCTTTAACAGGGGTCATATTATGAAAGTGTTATCATAATCAAGCTAGCAGTGTTACCACATGAATTTCCAAAGGGTAGAGGTATCATTATATTAGGGGAATCTGATAAGTAAGTCCGGTATGGGGTTTCAGATATAATGGAACTTAGTAGCAGCACTTTAACTCAACAAATGTGATGTCATAATTTAAATACATCTTATCCATACTTCATAGCTTAAACTAAGTGCAGAGCAATCTCAGAATATACACAAAGACCTAGCTAACTTAGGGCATGCCTACATAATATGTCCAAGCAATCATGAGTTCAATCAAATGATTTATAAACTTATGAGATGCAACAAAATTATAGAGCATGCCACAGAGATAAAACTGGCTTAAAGGGTCATGAGCTAGTGTATCTAAACCAAGGTAACAATCTGGTTTTCACCACAAAACAGGTTCATGCTTTGTTTAGGTCTAGGTTATTGAGTGAACCATTATGAAATGCAAAATAACATTCAAGGAAGATTAGCAAAACAATCATAGTAGTACTAATAGAAGATTAAAGAGGTCTGAAACTAGATATTAGGAAACATTAAGAAGTTCTTTAGTTGTTTTCAAAGTTAACAGTAGATATGAATCATCAGATGCTTATTGAGATCAACACATAATTCTAATTTTAAATAATTTAAAAAAGTTCATGATCATAGAACAGTCATTAATAAACACATAAAACAGTCAAAATATGAACACATTGTTAATAACATCATTCAGCAAGAGGTAGTAGAACAGTTCATGTTCAACAACTTAAACTAATAAAAGAAGAACAAGGTCGAGGTTTTACTGACCTCCTATGGGGCAGCAAACCGAACGAGTATTAAAATTAGCTGTTTAGGAAGCCAAAGCTCAAGATTTCTATTAGTAACAAGCTCAGAACCAGAAAGAAAGAGAAAAACAGAGATTGAGTAAGAACTCAAACTTCAATCGAAATTTCCTAAACAATACTATATTGTGTATTAATTTCTTAGATGTTATGTGTAGTTGGTGTGTTCTTGTTGAGAGAATTTAAGGCACCTATTAATAGTGGTCGTTGAGCCTTAGGGTTTCAGCAGATTCAAGTGATGGTAGTGGAGAGTAACGATGAGTTGATGATGTGAGCATAGTCAGATAGAATCACAAAGAACAAAGGTGAGAGCAATGATAGTTTTACCTGAGATGGGGAAAGTGCTCGTTGAAAGCAAAAGCCACCGAATAAATACCTAATGTCCAGAGGTGGCTACACTTGACCTCTAGACCAAGCATAATAATGATAACACTGTAAAGTAGCCATGCATGGCACTGATTTAACAGAGCACAAGGAATCTCTGAGGATTTGACCTTGCGCCAATTGATCTAGGGTTTCAAATATGGGAGTTTTGAAATTCAAGTGGTGAAATGGAAAGAAAACCACATGCTTCATAGCATAGGTACAAAGCGAGTGATTCTGCAAGTTCGATTTGAGAGAACAAAGATGAAATGTGTTTTGAGCATAGGGTTCAGATTCTGGAGTTTTAGATTTAATGAATGAAAGAGGAAATAGCAGCGAAATTAACAGATAGGGAGGTAGGAGAGATGATTTGCTAAGAAATCTCATGACCTTGCACGAATTTGTGCAAGGTCTTTTGATTGATGTTTGTGAGAGGTTGAGAGAAGAGTGAACGAAAGGTGAAATGGGCGGCTGTGTGAGTGAGGAATGATTTATGGATAGGGGGTTGGGGAGGCTCTCTCTAGGTTAAGGTTAGGAGATTAGATCTGAGTCGTTGGTCTTTAAGATCAACGGTCGTAATATTTAGGGATTAAATCATTTTTTTGGGAAACTTTGGTGGCCATTGGATCCCTGTGATCCAACGGTTAGGATTAAATCGCTGGTGTTTACAATTTAAAAGGAAATAGAGTTAAAAATTGTGGACCGTTGATCACATAAACGAACAACCCAGATGACTTGTGTTTGTTTTGTGAGTGTGGGAGACGGGTGACGTGGCAGGTCGTGATTGGTTGAAAATTATTGGCAAGGATTGCCAACTTGGAATGAACGGGTTATTTGGACTGGTTATTTTTGGACATGGGCTTGTATATTGGGCCAAAATTAGTTTAAAAGATAGCCAATTCATGTTTAATTAAAGAAATGCAATCATATCCCTCTGGCTTTTAACCCTTTTGAAATTAATTTAAATAAACTTAATTATTTTAAATAAAATATAGTAAAAATTATAATTATCAAATATTCTACCAATTTTTGTAATTAATTATTTATAAAATACCTTATTTTCTAAATTGTAACACTAATTCTGAATCATTAACACAATAATCTAATTAATTAGAAATTAAGGAGTAATTTGCTAAATTAGTTATAAAGCGTGTTTTACGTATATGAAAACTATTTCACTAATCTAAAAATAGTAAGCATGGTATATTTATAATTATAATTATAACATTGAATTATCAATTTCAAAATTACTAACACTAAATTAATTTTGTAAAAATAGGTGTTATTGATTGAAAATATTTTCAAAATATTCATCGTAAATTATTAAGTATAAATAAATTAATTTTAAAAGGGAGGGTCAAAATTTTCCGTCAACAGTCACGAACCCAAAGTCACACCTTTAGGATCGTGATGGCACCTAGTACCTAGGACTAGGTAAGCCTATAACATAGCAAGATCAACATAACCAAACACCCAACTTAAATAATAATGAAAGCTGAAAAATGCTCTAACATAACTGAAAGCGAAAATACAAAAGTCACATAAATTCCAAAACCAGTATTACCGAGTCTAGCTCTACAGAGAGTACATGTGAAATCTCAAAATACAATACTATACGGAAATACAATAAAAAGTAGTAAGAAAATCAGAATAAGGTGACTCCGAGGCTTGCGAGCGAAGTAGCAGGTATACCTTGAAGTCTCCATAGTAAATCTCGAAATCAGCTCCCTAACGACTAGCATGCTCAGAGGTACCTGGATCTACAAAAAAATATACAAAAGCGTAGTAGGAGTACACCACAATCTGTACCCAGTAAGTATCAAAACTAACCTCGGTGAAGTAGGGACGAGTTCAAGTCAAGACACTTACTAGATAAACTGTGCAGATAATCAATATAAAGCTAACAACGGAAAGCGAAATCAATAAATGGCAACAAGGAGTGAACATGTGATAACACAACAAATTAACCCAAACACAGTTAAAGTACAAGTGATTCAATTAAAGAAAAACAAAAAAATCCTCATGCCGGTCCAACACGAGATTTACAAAAAGAATCACCACGAGGTACCACACCTCATAATTACAAATCGGGAGTCACAAATCACAAATCATTTGTTATGACGTCGTGTGAGCTTCACATTTTAAAATATTTTTTCGAAATAGCTTCATGCGCATAAGCCCCCTTATCTCGCGGTGTGTGCTTCACAATGAAGTATTTCCCCTTACTAGCAACACGCGCATAAAACCCCCTTATCTCGCCGCATGCGCATCAATATACACACCACCCTTATGCCGCTGCACGCGCATATCATTCACAACATGACAATCAACTCGCACCATACGTGCACATATACCACAACATTAGCCGAACAACAATAGCAATGTCACAAAAATACATAGCCCACGACTCAACAACAACGTATGCAAGAATTAGAAGAACATCACAATGAAACGGAGAATAACTCAACAATGAAATGTGTTCCATATAACAACTTCAATTAAAGGCATATTAATAGCTTAAGATTTTAGTCCGGTCAATTATCACACATAATCCTGTGTACACACTCTCACCTCATGTACACGTATTTCATATAATACAATTAATGCAATTAAGCTAAATCCTAAGGGGAAGTTTACCCCACACAAAGTTAGGAAAGATACGTACCTCAATTAGGCCAAATCAGTACTCTAAAAGACATGTGGGGTACTTCAATTCAAGGCATATTAATAGCTTAAGATTTTAGTCCGGTCAATTATCACACATAAGCATGTGTACACACTCTCACCTCATGTACACATCTTTCACATAGTACAATTAATGCAATTAAGCCAAATCCTAAGGGAACGTTTACCCCACACAAAGTTAGGAAAGATACTTATCTCAATTAGGCCAAATCAATACTCTAAAAGTGCTTTTCCTTTAAAAGTCACCTCTCCACGCCTCAAATCTAGCCAAAAATAACTTAATAATATCAAACAATGCAAGTGAAACCAATTTCGAATACTAAAATTAAGATCTTTACGAAATTCCCCAAAAGTCAATATAAATCAAACCAAGGCCCACCCAGTCAAAATCTGAGTCGAAGGGTAGATCTTTACCCATAACTTGACGAGTCCATATATGTATTTTGTTTTCAAATCCAAATCTAATTCGACTCTCAAATCTCAAATTTTCATTTTTCAAAACATAGAAATAAACTCCCAAAAACTTCTCTTCAAATTCCATGGGTTAGATGTTAAATCTCATAAACAATCATGTAATATAATTGAAATTGGATCAAAATCACTTCCCCAATAGTTGTGTATGAAAATCTCCTCCTAGAATCGTCTCCCACCAAGTCTAGGGCTCAAAAATGAGATAAATGAGACAATCCCAAAATCCCAACCTTTGTTTCAGCTACGGAAGTCGCAAATGCGACCTAGGGTTCCCTAATGAAAATCCTCGCAAATGTGGAAAACCCATCGCAAATGCGGCGCCTGCTGAATGCATGAGATGTCGCAAATGTGACATTGACTTTGCATTTGCAAAGTCAGACCCCTTCGCAAAAACGGCCAAATTGTCGCAGTTGCGACCTGCCCAGTCAAAGTCCAACATTCGCAAATGCAATCAAGGCATCGCATTTGCAATAGTTTCACCCCCTGCCTTCTTCACAACTGCGATGTTGGGGCTCACAATTGCGACAACTGCAGCACCAGCACACCAGTAACATGAACACAAGTCCAAACCAATCTGAAACGCATCCAAAACTCACCCGAGCCTGCTGGGCTCCACATCAAACATTCACACAAGTCTAAAAATATTATACGAACACCCTTGCACGATCGAAACACCAAAATAACATTCGGAACCATGTATCGGACATCAAAATACATGAAATTCACAATAAAACTCAAGAACCACTAGAATCACAATCAAGCGTCCGATTCCTACCCAACCAACTCGGAATGACAGCGAACTTTGCAGACAAGTTCCAAATTACCAAACAGACCTATTGCATGTCCCAAAACCACAATTCGAACCCATTATCCACAAAGTCAAACCATGGTTTAACTTAGGATACTTCTAAACCTTCAAATTGCTAACTTTCGGAAAAACAAGCCAAATCAACTTAGGAACCTCTGAATTCAATTTCAGGCATACCCCTAAGTTCAAAATGACCATACAAACCTATTGGAACAATCAAAACACTATTTCGAGACCATTCTTTATAAAAGTCAAACCCAGTCAATATTTTTAACTTAAACCTCTAAACTAAGAATCAATTGATCTAATTCAAACCAAAACCTCCCCGAAATGAAACCAACCATCCCCACAAGTCATAAAACTACAAATGCACATAAGAGTAGTTCAAAAAGGGCAACGAGGCTCAAATATATAAAATGACCGACCGGGTTACCAAACACCATAGAGGAGAACAATAACCAAGAATAACTACAAAACATCATATATGTTGTAGTGTGTAGCCCGATCTAAACACATACCATTGCAGCGTGCAACTCGATTCAATCACAATACCATCAATACTCAATACTATTGCAGTGTGCACTCTGATCCAATCTCAATATTATTAATAATTATTACTGTTACGACGTGCAACCCAATCCAACATACCGATTCATATAAAAAAATGGACAACAAACAACCAAGTATGGCAGAACTCACAATACAACATAAAAGAGAACTAAAAAATACATAATTCACCAAGGAAATATGAACACGAGCAAAGAATGATATGCAACCAGATATTCAAGAACTAGCCTCACACATATATATGACAACAAAGACTTCAACAAGTCGTAAACATGAAAACAATATAAAGGTCACACAATCTTACATAACATAGTGGAGTAAGACAAGAAACTAGTAGACATAAGTCTAGTAAAGGCACAAGACAGGTAAGGCCATGAAGCAAGTAAAGGCATCTATATAATAACATGTAAGGGAATGTAACAAGTAAGGGCATACAAATAGTATAGGCATGAAGCAAGTAGAATCGTGTGAAAAATAAGACACGTAGCAAGTAAAGGCACATATCATGTAGAAACATATATTAATTAAGAGCATATAACAAGCAGAAACATGAAATAAACTAGCTCTTCCTGCATGCTTTAACTCATGACAACGTATATGCACTCATCACCTTGCATATAAGTTGTCACCAGACATAGAATACATAGAAAATAGAACAATAACATCATATTTCCCTTAAATCAAGGTTAACCATGATACTTACCTCTTTTCAAAATAAAATCAACAATCCAACACAACTTTTCCTTTAGAATAAGCCTCCACACCACTTGATGGTTCCAATAGCTTCATATGGTGATAGCGAACTTAGTCGTATGTCCCTATATGAATTTGGTGGTCCGTAAGTTGATTTGGTGGTTTTTGACAAAAGTTAGAAAGGTGACGATTTGGAAGGTCGATAGGTTTGACCGTTAGTTGACTTTGATGATGTCGGATTCAGATTTTGAGGTCATTCCAAGTTGTTTAGGATTGTTCAGCATAAGTTTTGAATTTGGAAAGTTGGATTAGTTCCTTAGGCTTGAATTGAGGTGCGATTCGTGGTTTTGATATTTTTTTGTATGACATGAGGCTTCGAGTAAGTATGTATTATGTTTTGGTATGTGTTGGTGTGATTGGACAGGGTCCTGGGGCCTCGGGTGTGTATAGGATGGGTTTCGGACCATTTTTCCATGTTTTGGCGTTGCTGATTTCTGATATCTAGTTTTCTTCTTTGCGATCGCGAGAAGGCAGTCGTGATCGCGTAGGTTATTTTTGATGGCAGGCTAATTTTTCTTCGTGTTCTCGATGCTTTGGGAGGCAGTAGCCTTCGCGATCGCGTGAGGGACGACGTGGTTCGCGTAGAAAGGAGGTCGACTGGGCATGTCAGGCTTTTAGCCTTAGCGATCGCGAGGTGATGGCCGTATTCGCGAAGACATAGAAATGGATTACATCGCGTTCGTGACCTAGATTTTGCGTTCGCGAAGGGATTTTTCTGAGCAGTATTTGGTTTTGCTTCGCGATCGCGAAGTTACTCCTGTGATCGCAAAGGGTTCACCTGGGCAAACCATAAGTACTCTATTTTTTGAGGGTTTTAGTCGTTTTAACATATTTTGAGTTGTGGAGCTCGGATTTGGTTGATTTTGGAGGGGATTTTCATGATTAAGATTGGGGTAAGTGCTTTTGACTAAATGTTTTAATTATTCATGATCCCAACCTACATTTTAGCATTTAATTGGTGAATCTTAGTGGAGAAATTAAGGATTTTAGTAAAAACATTTCTAAATCATAAATTGATGATTTGAGGGTCGATTTGAGGTCGGATTTGGATGAAATATATATATTTGGACTCGTATAGGAAAGGGGATTCGGAATTTGTATGTTTGGTCGGGTTTCGAGGTGCGAACATGGGGTTTACATTTTGTGTAGGCTTTTTGATTTTGGCAAAGATCTTAGTTTTATCATTTGGAATCAATTCCTATGGATTTTACTGATAATACTAAGTTATTTTGGCTAAGTTTGAGTCATCCGGAGGTTGATTCACTTGGGAAGGGCTTGTTACAGGATTGATTTGGCTTGCTTGAGGTAAGTATCTTACCTAAACTTTGTTGAGGCACTGGTCGCCTTAGTTATTTATGATAGCTATGTGCTATGGTTATGTGTGGGGTTGAGCGCATGTTCAAGCATCGAGGTGTTTACCCATGCTCAGGGTAGTACTTAGGCTATGATACGCCTTGAATTGATTGTTAAGCTTTATGCTGTGATGTTTATCATATTTGTAACCGTGTTGTGAGCTATTTGATCCATGTTTGAGGTCACATAGAGGTTAATTTCCCGATTGAACTTGATAATTGCTATTTCTGTGATGAAATTGCCGATTTGAGCTACGATAACACACTTTGCACATGCATACACCTTAGCATGTCACTTATACCAGTCCAGGAGCATGAAATATGATATCCATATACATATATTCTTGAATATTTTCTTTTTATGTGATATGGTATGGACTGGCAGCACCTGACCACGTCATGCAGATTCTGATATTGTGCATATGACCACACCGGATGGATTGTGATATTGTGCATGTGTCCACGCCGGGCGGATTGTGTTGTTGAGCCTTTGAACACACTGGGCGGATTGTGTTGGTGAGCATGTGACCACACCGGGCAGATTATGATATTGAGCATGTCACCATGTCGGGCGAATTATGATTACTGTACATGACTATATCGTGCAGCGTGTGGATATGGATCCATCCCCTAGGGTCACCCTCTAATGTGCCTTCTTGATAGTGTACACGCGGATTGAGGAAAACTGCTCAGTGATTTGATACGGTTGTGGAAACTTTGAGGAAAAGCTCCAGTGTTTGTTTTGGTTATTACATTTAATCTTTACTTACAATTTTCTTGGTTATTTACCTGATTTGCTTTCATATCATATTTATATGTTGAATCATTGTCTCAGCAGAGTACTTGAGTAATTGTGTACACCAAGATGGTTCCTTCTGTGCTTTATGACTTGATCATATTATTATTATGTACTTGTTAAATTCATGAATTGTGCAGGTGATTAGCTAGTATCATTTATAATTCTTGCTTCTTTTACCTTGCCGAGGTTAGTTATGATACTTGCTGAGTGCATGGGTTGGTTGTACACATACTGCACTCTACACTTAATTGTACAGATCCAGGAATTGGACTGAGCCACTCGTAGTAGAATTTTTCTTGCTAAGTTGTCCGAGAGACGAGGTAGAGCTACATCTCCATCGTAGTCCTGGTATCTCTTTCCATTTGTATTGTTGCCTTTATTTCGGAAAGTATTGTTATTTAGCTTTTCAGACTTGTAGTTCCATTTAAGAGCTCATGACTCTGTATTTACCAGCTCTGGGGGATTTGTTATGTATCGACGCTGTTGTTATTGAATAATTGGCCTTAGATTTGTACTATTTCTGCTAATTCGGTATTTATATTTCATTTTCTGTTATGCTTGGCTCGCCTAGCAAGTGAGTTAGGCGCCATCACGACTGATTGGTGGTTTTGGTCCATGACAATTTGATTCATGTAACATATTCTGTAGATCCGGCTAGCCATCCGCCTGAGACTGCAGAGTCATTCGAGAGTGCACTCCCACTAGGAGATCCATCGACCATTCTATCGAGATGTTGGTTAGACTTTTATTGTATTTATTTTGCTTAATATAATTTTATTGACGTACACGATTTACTAATTTTTGTATATTGTTTTTAGCTACACATGGCGCATGCGGACTCTTTCACAAATGCAGCCGACCAATCCAATGATCCTATTGATCTAGATAATTTTATTGCTCCCATTTTTCCTGATGAGCCGGCTTTAGTGTCTAGGATTGTTGTTTTCGCAAGGGAATAGCACATTATATGCCAATGAAAGAGGAAAAAAGGGCCCTCTCTTCGGGACAATTGTCATAACCAAAAATCCCAACCAAGGGATCATGATGGCCCCTAACACCGCTTGCTAGGCAAGTCAATACTGAGCGACAATAATCAAACCAAGTTTAACAATTAACAGATTATAATAAAGATATAGAGTGAAAACTCATAAATAGATAATATGACTATAGCCCAATGTTGTCTAAACCTTTTCCCACGATTTGGTATCAAGTACATGAGCTATTAAGAGTACTAAATAAAAAGCCTACAAAAAAATACAATAATGTCCGGTGCAACAAAAAGTAATAAGGATAGGAAAGGGACTCCATGGTCTGCAAACGGCATGCATCACTACCTCAAGTCTCCTAAATAGTGCGAGCTAATAACATATGTGAGCATCGCTAAGACTACTATTTAGATCTGTACAAGAAGTGAAGAGGTGTAGTATGAGTACAACCGACCCAATGTACTCAGTAAGTATTTAGCCTAACCTCGACGAGGTAGTGATGAGGCCATGACAAGATACTTACTATAAACTTGTACAAGTATTAAGCAGAAAACAATGGCAAAATAGAGAGACGGGTAAAGTCATAAAGTTTAATAAAAGAACAAATAATAGGGTTCCAGAAAAATCACGGCACAACCTTATAACGCAAACACCATAGCGGAGAACAACAACCAAGAACAACTACCAGACATCATATCCGTTGCAGCGTGCAACCCGATCCAAACACATGTGGCGTGCAATCCGATCCAATCTCAATATTATCAATAGTCAATATCATTGTAGTGTGCAACCCGATCCAATGTCAATACCATCAATAATCAATGTCGTTGCAGCGTGCAACCCGATCTAACATACTAATTCATATCACAACACCCAATAAATAACCGAGTCTGGTGAAACTCACAACATAATATAAAAGAGAACTAAAATGCATAATTCACCAAGGAAATATGAATATGAACAAGGAATTATAGACTATGCAATATTCAAGAACTAGCCTCACCATATATATGTCAACGGAGACTTCAACAAGTCGTAAACACGAGAACAATCTAAAGGTTACACAATCCGACATAGCATAGTAGAGTAAGATAAGAAACAAGTAAAGGTAGTAAAGCAAGTAAAGGCAAAAAATAGGTAAAGGCATGAAGCAAGTAAAGGCATCTATCTAATAACATGCAAGGGCATGTAACAAGTAACGGCATACAATAAATGAAGTCTCGAAACAAGTAGAAGCATGTGACAAATAAAGGAATCTAACAACTGAAGGCATATATATCAAGTAGAAACATGTATCAAGTAAGAGCGCATAATAACTAAATAAACAAAAATAAGTAAAGACATGGTATAATTAAAGGCATGAAATAAACTAGTCCACCCCACAAGCTTAAACTCATAGCATATACACTCGTCACCTTACATAGACGTCGTCTACACACATAGATCACGTAGCAAATAGACCAACCACATCCTAATTCTCTCAAATCAAGGTTAACCACGATACTTACCTCTTTTCGAAACAAAATCATTAGTCTAACCCAGTTTTTCCTTTAGAACAAGCCTCTAAACCAATTGAATCTAGTCAAATAATGCCCAAAAAAGTCAAAACAAGCTTTAGAAACTACCATACTATCAAAAAGGATCGATCTTTAACATATTAGGAAAAGTCAGGAAAATGTCAACCGGGCCCACATGGTCGAAATCCGAAATCAAGACCAAATACCAATTACCCGTTCATCCCTGAGTCCAAATATGTGATTTGTTTCTAGATCCGGCCTCAAATCCGGTCTAAATCTCTAAACAAATCCTAAATTTCTATAAAAGAACCCTATTTCTACTCTATAAAATCTTAGATTTTTGGATGAAAAGCTGTGGAAAGTGATGGAAATTAATCAAAAATAAGTTAAAATTACTAATCCTTGAAATTGGGAAGAATATTCTCTTTAAAAATTTCCTCCCACAAAGTCTAGATCTCAAAATTTGCTATTTTTACCCAGCAACAGATGTCGCAATTGCAAACTCTTGTTCGCAATTGCACAACTCGCAAATGCGAACTTGAGCTCGCAAATGTGAAGTGCTATCAGAGGCTCAGATGTCGCAAATGCAACATAGACCTCGCAATTGGGTGGGTTGCAAAGGCGACTCTATCGTGGCAAATGCAAAGCTAGCCCTACCCTTTCCCATTTCACAAATGTCTGGCTTTCTTTGCAAATGCGAGCCTTGCATTTGCGAGTATTTCATTGTAATTGCAATGACTGCAGCACCAGCAACACCAAGTCTTGCTGAATTTACCCGAAACTAATTTGAAACTCACCCGAGCCCCTTGTGCCTCACTCCAAACATAAAAACAAGCATGATAACCTCATACGAACTCGCTTGTAAGCTTAAATAATCAAAATAACAACCACGGTCAAGAATCAAGCATCCAGACTCAAAGATTTCAATGTTCATAACTTCAAATGTTTAAATTTTCATAATAAGCACCAAAACAGCCTCGGGTCGCCCGGGACCCCAACCAAACATACATACAAGTCCAAAATCATCATACGAACATATCGTGATCGTCAAAACACTGATTCGAGGTCGTTTACCAACAATATTGACCGTAGTCAACTCCAACCACTTTAAAGTTCAAAAATCAAGCTTTATTTGAACAATCATATTTAAACTTTTCGAAAATCAAAACAGACCATGCACGCAAGTCATAAATTAAAATAAAAGCTATATAAGGTCTCAAATCATGAAATGGGAAGCTAGAACTCAAAATGCCATATCGGGTCGTTACATTCTCCACCTCTAGAAGAAACGTTCGTCCTCGAA
Organism: Nicotiana otophora; assembly: GCA_000715115.1. Lineage (NCBI taxonomy): Eukaryota > Viridiplantae > Streptophyta > Magnoliopsida > Solanales > Solanaceae > Nicotiana > Nicotiana otophora. Next base: position 161,152 of record AWOL01S0014198.1, read on the forward strand.
CAAACATAGAAAAGTACCTGAACTGGTAAAGAGATGCGGATATTTACTCCTCATATCAGACTTGTACTCCCATGTAGCCTCCTCATTCAGCTGATCTCTTCGAAACACTTTCATGGAAGAAACTTCCTTAGGTCTCAACTTTCAAACCTGTCGATCTACAATAGCTACCGGCTCTTCTTCATAAGTCGGATTCTCATCAAGATGCACTGTGTTGAAGTCCAATACATGCGGCTTGTCATCATGATACTTTTGAAGCATAGAAACATGAACTGCCGGATGTATCCCTACTAGGCTGGGAGGCAATGCAAGCCTATAAGTAACCTCTCCAACTCTCTCTAATATCTCTAATGGGCCAATAAACCTCGGGCTCAACTTGCCCTTCTTCCCAAATCTCATCACGCCCTTCATAGGCAAAACTTTCAAAACTACCTTTCTTCTACCTACTCTACGCTGGCCCTCAGCATATCCTCAAGGATCTGGATAGTCCGCTCAGACTAGCCATCCATCTGCTATTCAAAACCCCAATTGTGACATCCCTTCTCTCCCACTTCACACCTCAAAACGCATCCCCTATGTGTCCAACTCTCAATGAATAACTCTACAAAAGTGCAAAGTGAACTGAGTGCCACGATCCGAGATGATAGAGATGATCACACCATGCAAGTGAACAATCTCCATAATGTAGATCTGAGCCAGCTTCTATGAAGTGTAAGAAGTCATCACCAGAATGAAATGCGCAGATTTGGTCAACATGTCCACAATGACCCAAATAGCATCGCATTTCTTCAAAGTTCATGGTAATCCTACCACAAAGTCCACAGTAATATGCTCCCATTTCCACTCCGGTATCACCAACCTCTAAGTCAAACCACCTGACTTCTCATGTTCATACTTCACCTGCTAGAAATTCAAACACCGCGAAACATGCTCAACAATGTCCTTCTTCATCTTCTGCCACCAGTAGTGATGATTCAAGTCACGATTCATCTTTGTGACACTTGTATGGATAAAATACCATGAGCTATGAGCTTTTTCAAGAATCAATTCCCTCAAGACATCAACATTCGGAACACAAATCCTGCCCTGAAGTTGCATAGCACCATCATCCACAATCACAACCTATTTTGCACCACCTCGCTTCACTACATCCTTCAACACCAACAAATAATGATCATCAAACGGGTGAGCCTTGATGCATTCCAACAAATATAATTGTGCCACCACATAAGCAAGAACTCTACTAAGCTCGGATATATCCAATATCACAAATCTGTTAGCCAATGCCTGAACATCTATAGCCATGGGCTCTCCTCAGCTGGAAAGAATGCCAAACTACCCATGCTCTCTGCCTTTCTACCAAGGCATCAACTACCACATTTGCCTTTCTTGGATGATACAACATAGTAATATCATAGTCTTTCAACAACTCTAACCACCTCGACTGCATCAAATTCAAAACCTTTTTATTGAACAAATGTTGGAGACTGTAATGATCAGTGTAGACCTCACATGGCACGTCGTACAAGTAATGCCTCCAAATCTTGAGCGCGTGCAAAATAGTGTCACGACCCAAAATCCAACTAGTCATGATGGCACCTAACCCAACCCGCTAGGTAGGCCAATTAACAACTATCTAATTCCAACGAAATTTAATAAGACTATTAAGTGAAATAAAATATATGAATCTTATACATTCCCCAAGGAATAGTAGTACAAATCATGAGCTTCTAATATTAGAATTTACAAAGCTGGAATGAAATAAATACATAATCTGTTCGAAATGCACATAAACAGAATTTTATAAATCTAAGGCTACCATAAACAAGAGGGAGCTACAACCGAAATGCAGGTACGTCTTCAAATCCCACTCATGTCGATCACAGCAACAACAACATCCAATATCTCCATGCAAGGTGCAGAAGTGTAGTATGAGTACAACCGACCCCGTGTACTCAATAAGTAACAAACTTAACCTTAGGTTGACAGTAGTGACGGGGTGGTCGGGGTCCAACACCAATAGCCAACAACAGTTCATAACAACATAATGGAAGTAATAAAAGAAGTAGCTCAGAGATAAAATGTTCAATTCATTCACAGTTCCAAAAAATAGGCTTGCTTTTCAAGTTTATCAGTGAAAAGCCAAATCCTTTACCGAAATCACCAAATTTATAAGTTTGAAAACCGTGATTTTCCCGAAAACTTGTCAACAACCGGTAATATGTTTCATTATCAAATGACATGAGGAAATTACATCTTTATGCCTACATGTCAATATGCGGGTGGAATCATGAATGACACCAAAAATCGGAGTGGCAGAAAGAAATGCATCTCTATGCATGTATCTCAAGTATGCATGTCAAATGCAATGTATCTCAGTGATGAGCTCATGTTCTCACTCTCAGAGTACTCAATCTCACTATCTCACACTTTTCACTCATCATGCTCAATCACTCGACACCTCAGTCACTCCGTACTGTATATGGCCAATTCAGCCCAGGGAAGATCCATCCCAAATATATATAGATCAACTGACAGTAAGTCACTCAGTACTATATGGGGCCAATCCAGCTCGGGGAAGATCCATCCCAAAATATAAGTGCTTCGGGAAAGATCCATACCTAGTGAAGATCCATCCCTCAATATATTCAACTGTGCTCACTAGGGGTGTATACAGACTCTAGAGGGGCTCCTTCAGCCCAAGCGCAATAATAAGCCAGATCCAGACATAAATCAATATAATATGTTGCGGCCTGCAGCCCAATCCCATAATATCACTCACAATCAGGCCCTCGGCCTCACTGAGTCATAAATCTCTCCAATCTCTCGAGCTCACAATGCCATGAAACTAGCCGAAAAATGATGATATGATGTGTCAATATCTAACAACAGAGACTGAGATATGATATGCAATAAATGAACATGACTGAGTATGAAATTGCAATGTAAGCAAATAACTAAACAGCAAGAATGACCTCAGTGGGTCCCAACCGAATAAGCATATAGCCTAGACATGATTTCTAACATGGATCACAACTCAACAACTCTAGTAGGTAGAGATTTCATGGTTATAAATAAGATCAAGTAACTACACCGTACCACAGAAATAACGGAGTCACAATTCACACAGTTCACGCCCACACGCCCGTCACCTAGCATGTGCGTCACCTCAACACAAAACACATAACATGAAATTCGGGGTTTCGTACCCTCGACACCAAGTTTAGAAGTGTTACTTACCTCGAACAAGCCAAATCCAATACTGGGCAAGCCAAGCGACGATCCAATAATGCCATCCCGCGCGTACCGACCTCTGAACGGCTTGTAACTAGCCAAAAGGAACTCAATTACGTCAATTAATGCCTAAGAAAACAATTTCAAATGATAAGGGTCAAATCTTTAATCAAAAGCCCAAAATCGACCCAAAAGCCCAACACGGACCCACACCCCAGAACCCAATGAAACTCATAAAATCCGATAACCCATTCAATTACGAGCACAACCATACTAGTTTCACTTAAAAATCTGACTCCGAATCGACATTCAAAACTCAAAAATCACCCTATGAAGCTTTAGGCTAAAATCCCCAAATTTCTCTTTAAAACCTATAATCCAATTACCAAAAATGAAGATACAATCATGGAATATAATCAAAACCGAGTATAGAACACTTACCCCAATCCTTGTGATGAAAGTTGCCTCAAACATCGCCTCAATCCGAGTCCCAAATCTCACAATATGAACAAAACGACCAAACTCCCGATTTAAAGCTTCTGCCTAATCATTTCCGCTTCTGGGACACAAGTTCTGCGGCGTCGCTTCTACGACACGAGCTCCGCTTCTACAGACTCCACTAGCCATCCAACCCCTCGCACCTGTGGATCTCCGTCCGCTTCTACGCAACCGCAGGTGCGAAGCCAAACACGCTTCTGCGCTGCATCTCGCTTTTGCAGGGCTGCAGATGCGCCCCAATTTCCGCTACTGCGAGTTTCCTCACCAAGCTCTCCCTCTCTTCTATGACCAATTGTCTGCATCTGCGGACTCGCATCTATGAACTCGCATCTGCGTCCATTCTTCTGAGATGCAGAAGCACCAGAACCAGCATGCCTTCAACAATGCAACATGAAACAAAAATGATCAGAACCGCATCTGAAACTCACTCAGGCCACTCGGGACCCCGTCCAAATATGCCAACAAGTCCCATGACGCAACACGGACAAACTCGAGCCCTCAAATCACACATAACAACATTGAAATGACACATTGCACCTCCAATAGACTTAAATGAACTTTGAACTTTCAACTTCCGAAACTTTCCCCAAAACATATCAAATCAACCCGGAATGAACCCAAGTTTTGCACACTGGTCCAAAATGACATAACGAAGCTATTCAAATTCTTGGAACCACAATCGGAATCCGATCCAAAAGTCAACTCCCGGTCAAACTTATGAACTTTCCAAACCTTCAAATTTTCAACATCCGCCAGTTAGTGTCGAATCCTTCAAGGAACATCCAAATGCAAATCTGGGCATACGCCCGAGTGCAAAATCACCATCTGGACCTAAGGGAACCGTCAAAACTCCAATCCGAGATCAAATACTAAATAGTCAAACTTAGTCAACTCTTCCAAATCGATTTTGAATAACCTGAAAACCAAAACTGACGATTCACACAAGTCCTAATACATCATAGGAAACTACTCATGCCCTCAAACTACCAAGCGAAGTGCAAATGCTCGAAACGACCAGTCGGGTTATTACATCCTCCCCCACTTAAACATATGTTCATCCTCGAATGTGCCAAGAGTTGTTCCAAAGCCATCAAACCGCCGTTGACCTTACCCTACACATACCCAGGGGTGATCCCATGTCACCCTATTCCATATAGGCCCGAAAACACAATATACTGAAGATCACTATTTTGACCTTAGCCCGTAAACCACATAATCCAATTTCCAACATCCGGAATTTCTCATAAGATCTGAATCTTGCACACACACACTGTAGAAGTGTGAACAAGCTGTATCGAGCCATAACCATAACCCAAGATATAATCATACGATGTACCACATGACTTAGATTCTTACAGCAATAACTTTTGACCATAGCAGTTGCTCAAAACACACCCAATACCGGTAATGAACCTCATATCAAACAAAACCTCGTTCTAAAACCTTTGTACACTGCTAATGACGAAAGAAACACATAAAAACTAATAATCACTTATCATATCAACAAGACATGGAGCTCCATCTCCTTCGACAAGATGTATAGCCAATTTCTAAGCCGACTTCCGATATTATTCTTTGAAACATACCGTAATAAAGTCTGATTGTACCCATTCGAGGTCCAATGACCCGATCTCATCAAATACAGCCATCCTAGTGACATGCCACACCATCACAACCTAAATCCACAAACCATGCAATCCGTGCACCAATAAGCAACAATTCCAATGTACCCAAAAATTAAAAATGACTCAAATGAGAAAACCGTACCGCAAGCTCAACCAGTACCACCACAACGCAATGCTAAGAACCCTTCACACACCGTAGAACTAACACACACTAATTAATCACAAAGGATCATGTCCCAACATACCCCAGTTGCAATGCGTGACCCCATCCAAACACCGGTTCATATGAAGTACCTCCAGCCAAAATGCTCAAAATCAACGACCACACGCAATTTGACATCTAGTACCAAAAGTGCATGATCGTAACCACTGAGAAGCAACCAATACCATACATCATAACCGGACAAAGGCCATAACCAAAGCGCAATCAACAATTCTGAACCCCAATAACTATTCCGCTCGAATTACGCTATAAGGCCCCAAACAGAACCGCATCATGTGTGCTTATAACCAACAAATCACAACCCCTCGTAGCGTAGAGGAGTAACACATAGATCATATCAGAGCACGAATAAGCTCCACTCTAACTGAATGGCACATCCCCCAATAATAGCAATATGAAGTCGACCAATCCGACCTGGTGTAGAATACACATCCTCGTTTGGCCTACCAATGGGTCCCAAATCAACTACAAATAGATAAATAATCCTATAAAAGTCCACAATGACCTAACCATAACATATACTATCATCTCGGTAGCTTTGGCCATATTTTCACAGTCCATAACCACGAAACAATCTGCTTCTGAGAACTCCTGGTCTCCAAATCCGTAGAACACATGAATCAACATATATGATCCCAACTCCACCGCCCGAATGTCTAATACATCGCTCGTACATGATCATCCTAAGAGGAATACTTCTATAATTCTTCCGTGCCACATAGAAAAATCTGAATATCAGCAGTCGATCAACTAGGCGAGTGCCGCAATACCAACGAAGCATCTGTAAGTCAACACACAATGCGCCTTCGGCAATGCGCACCCTTCTTAGGAATTACCAAGCAGTTATAGCATCCATCTAAACACTGAAACCATCCATGCCGTCTAAGAATTTATGATCTTTCCTTCAAAACTAACTGTGACCTTGCACATGCAAACCTCAATCCCACGCAACACACCACCATTATCAAGTCATCATATGAAAAAAGTATGAGAATCTCATAATGAACTCTGAGTCCAGCAGAAATACATTCTCAATTAGCCAGGAACCTTCCATTTGTTCTCATCCATGAGAAAATTGCAACATGTAACACGCTCCCCACGCCGACAGGAAATATACACCTCGAACTATGGTAGAAACCACTGAGAATACTTTGAAATCCATTTGTCCATAAGCAAACCATCAAAACTGAGTCTCTCTAACTCAACCAAGCTACGCAGGTTGCCAATTCCAACAGTATTGACACCAAAACACCTGTAGAGCCTCACCTTATCATAAGTACCCAAAGAACCGATCATATCTATTACCGTACTGATCCAACCTACTACCACGTTGTCCCATTTCTCCGAGTTCCTTCCGAATTTCCCTCAAGCTGACACTTCTCCTTGTTAGAACAACATGATCCTCACCCAAAGCTCACCACAAGTGATCCTAGCATAAAACCACACCTCTCTAAGGCCCATAAGTCAGTGTATTCCCTCTTATGCACCCCACAAGTACCACAACCGAGACACCCACTCTGTAAAGACCTTCTGTGAATCTAAAGTCATTTCCTTCACCTTCATGATACTGAAATGTAAAATCCATAATGATATAGAAATATCACAAGTTCCGACACCATCCGATGCAAATCTCAAATTCTAGCCATATACAAGTCCGGAAAATTCTCAATTACTATATGTCATTCTTGACTCTATTATATCCTTCTCGAGAGTCATCCATTCTGCTCAAATCTCAATTGCATCACCCAAACAGGCCAAACGTCATGTGCCCTATTAGCACAACAACACCCAAAGAAGTAATCCACACCGTTAAGCAACCGAGCAATTTCTTACTCCATGCATACTATATCCTTCACGAATAGCAACTCAATCCTCCCATGATTCCCATATCGGATCCAGAAATTTCTTTACTCGAATCATCCTCGATCTCAACCTCTATAAGTCATAATAGATCTGTAAGTATGACTCAGACCAAAACCAATACAACACGTAACCATGCAAACAAATAGGTGATAGCAAACTCCCCCACTTGGCTCGAAGCCATAGATCTAAACACTCGATAACTCACAATGCCCATACTCTATTAGTACCATAATACCGCAGGGAGATTCAACTAAATCCTTCATAATTTCATATAACATAAACCATATAGTACCTCCAATCATCCACTAAACTCGCATACATCCATGTGACGGTGAGGCCAACTGCTATACCGATCCAAACTCAAATCGCACAAATATAACCCACTGGTAGAAAGGAAAGCCTCCAAACAACATCATAAAAATCACACATCCATAGATTACCTCGCAGGTTATAACCTACCCGCTTAGCCTCAAATTGACATCTCTTTATACCCCTATCACAGCCACAACAACTACGCAATCTCTTAATCTTCTTGAATCTGAACTCATCAACAAGACATACAGATCTACTTCGTTCCACAATTAATCAACATGAAAATCTTTCAACACACTCATAACTCGAGACTATTCGTCACATCAAGACAGAAATCAAGCACCCAATAGTCCTTTTCCCATCCCAAGCAAATGCTTCTCCTCACATTCAACCCATCTGAACACATCTCACAGTCGCATCATACTCATCATATTGCCATCCATCCACTCATCGAGCCATAATTTCCAATAATAGGGACACTACCGGACATATAAGTCCAAAAGAACGTTCTCACACAACCGAAATCACATCTCACACCTCATACATGGAATCACAAGCCGGTGATGAACAACTGATAACGAGTGCTCGTATGTGAACACGAATGCGTTGAGGGAATTCAATGAGTTATGTTTCAAGCTGAATCAATGCCGCATGATAAGAAAACAGAGATGGGAAGTTTATCCTAAATGCCATGTAGCCTATCGAAGATAGGTATGGACGTCATCATACCGATCCACAAGACTCTACTAGACACTTGCTCATGACTTGTAGAACTTATGAACCTAGAGCTATGATAATAACTTGTCACAACCCAACCAACTAGTCATGATGGCGCCTAACCCAACCTGCTAGGTAAGCCAATTAACAACTATCCAATTCCAATGAAATGTAATAAGACAATTAAGTGAAAGAAAATATATGAATCTTATACATTCCCCAAGGACTAGTAGTACAAATCATAAGCTTCTAAGATTAGAATTTACAAAGCTGGTATGAAATAAATACACCATCTATTCGAAATGCACATAAACAGATTTTTATAAATCTAAGACTACCATGAACAAGAGGCAGCTACAACCGGAACTCAGGTACGTCTTCAAATCCTACTCCGGTCGATCACAGCAACATCAGCATCTAATATTTTCATTCAAGGTGCAAAAGCATAGTATGAGTACAACCGACCCCATATACTCAATAAGTAACAAACCTAACCTTAGGTTGAAAGTAGTGACGAGCTGGAACACCGATCAGGGTCCAACACCAATAGCCAACAATAGTTCATAACAACATAATGTAAGTAATACAAGAAGTAGCTCAGAGATAAAATACTCAGTTCGTTCACAGTTCCAAAAAAATAGGGTTGCTTTTCAAGTATATCAGTGAAAACCCAAATCCTTTACCGAAATCACCAAATTTATGAGTAAGTTTGAAAACTGCAGTTTTTCCTGAGAACTTTTCAACAACAGGTAAGATGTTTCATTATCAAATGGCATTATGAAATTATATCTATATACCTACATATTAATATGCAGGTGGAATCATGAATGACACCAAACACCGGAGTGGCAGAAAGAAATGCATTTCTAAGCATGTTGTCATGCCTCAAACTCGAGAAGCGTGACCGGTGCTCAACCAAGAGAACCCGACCGAACAAGCCTGTTAGGTTATCTTCTACCCAAACTCATCTATGAATAAAGAGGAGATGTACTCCATTAATCAAACACTGAAAAGATTCTATTAACAACTTCCTTATCATTCCCATTAGCAGCTTCATTCATAATTTCCAAGATATTACGAGTTTATAGAATTAATGAAAAACATGATTTCAAAATGCCAACATTTCTAGTTCAATTCCCAAAATCAACCACAACCCACAACCTATCTACGGAGCCTCCAAGTACAATAGAAGAGTAATAGGGAAATGTCGGCAACAATGCCCCAGCTATACCTCAAAACACATTGCGTGAGAAATAAAAAATACATGACCCCCGAAATGAAGGGGTCTCACCAAGTCAGCTGAAGAAAGTGTAATGCTATCATTGTTCAATGCCGCCCGCTGTAGAATCACCTGCATCCATTAAATATGCAGTGCCCCCGATAAAAGGGATGTTAGTACTATCGAATAGTACTAGTATGTAAAGCTAAGAGTCCTCTTTCAAAATATAATGACCATATAAGAAAAGACAACACATAGAAACAGCAAGTCACAATCAACAATATCCAAATGTCCAGTTAAAACATAATAATTTTCAAAATACGAACTTCATATACAATTTTGGTTGGGAGATCAATAGCACTGATATACCGCCGTCTTTGTTACCACGGAGTTCGATGACGCCCGATCGACTAGGCCATCTCCCCACGAACAATGTGGTTTGACGAGTGATGTGAAAGAAATTTGTTACCAAGAGTAGTACCACCATGTGCGCAACATGGCGTCCGATCTCCACCCTAGCAGCTAGGCCGCCTTCCCACATATGCCGTGTGGGTTGACTTTTCCAATCCACAATTGTTACCAGTTTCATCGCAATTAAGGGGAATAATATCATAATCGCTCCAATATTTTAATTTCATCCCAAATAAGGGGAATAATTACAATCCACCCCTACACCGGCACGTGTAGTTTCAGGTGTGGGCCTTATGACCAACCCTCCCCCGGTTTTGCTAATGATGCTCCCAAAAATATTTTTGATTTGATTTACACACAAAGGTAACATAAATAGAATTGTACTCACCTCAACATTTTTCACATTGTATAAATTATTATTAGTATTTCCAGACACTCACAACAACAATATTTCCTTGGCTCATTTGTCCATTCACAAGATGTTTTATTCTTGGCACGGTGGTCGTATTTCATATTCCACACTTTCACCTCATTCAATTTAAAAGATCACCATCAAATATCAACATATAGAATATTTCAGCAACCATATACCTCAAATTTATTAGTACTGGAAACTTTAAACACAAAAGGTTTCTTCCCAAATGATGGAGCATACCGACCAGCAATGCAAGCACACATCAAATCATAAGCAATCAATACACCATTTATTCTTGCAATACTCTTTCCCAGAAATGACAATATACAATTTTAACACCTAAGTATGTAAGAACTCAAATCACAATGGATATATTTGTAAAGCAGAGCATTAGTTAAAGCAGCCACTTATGGGCATGAATTGAGTACAAAAGCTTTTAGGCAAATCTATTTTCGAAATTATTTTTAAACAATTGAGTCGAGGCTCATTTCATTTTCTTTATCGCGTCCTCTCAAATCATTTGCACTACTAGCCACAATCATAACTTAAATTCTTGGTACGTTTGCCACATACTATACCCCCAATTCAATTATTCCATTTCCAACCATCTTTATAGATTATCATCATTAAGACATTTCCAATCAAGACTTTAGGTACACATATGAGCAATTAAGATTCTTAAGAATATTGAGATTTTCTCACACAATTTGGCATACTAGATTTCATTTGAAATACGATTCAAAGCCATAACATTTTAATACGCAACCCATACTTTGAAACTCACGGGAACATTATGGAATTCGATTCTAAGAGAGAACTTTTAGCCAACATACCTCAATTGAGCTTCCTTACACTCTAAAATATTCCAAAAATCGTAGCAACTTCAATATATTTTGAAAATATAACAAATTGAATCAAAATTAGGAGGATGATCATGGTTCTAGCACATTTGAGCATTTTATCAAACACTATGTGTGTATTAAGGTTCCATGGCCCTTTTTATGAAAGACTTCACCATCCCACACCCCATTCTTTTCTATATTTAACTCACAACCTCCCCACGTACATTAAGAATACATGCATGTAAGGTAAGCACTCCCATCTCCATGAACTACCTTACTAATTGCCCATGCTAGTTATATTTCGAAATTAAGAGCTTGGTGATAAAATCTTACCTCTTAGGATGAAGACCTAGGGTACTTCTCTTGATAATCTTCAAAGGTTTAAGAAAGAATTAAAGAGAAATGTTTTATGAGGATCACTTTCTCCCTCGAGGACTCTCTCTCTCACTCTAAAGATATCAGCAATAAGCTCAAAATGGTCTATGGGATGTGTTTTAACAGAATAGGATCGGGTTTAAAAACCCAAAAATGAAGCTCCGGAATAGTTTATGCGGTCGCATATACGACCGCATAATGATTATGCGGTCTGCGAAATGACCACGAAAGGTGGCCCTGGGAATTGGGCTGGCCTGCTTTACTCTGCGGCCGTTATGCGGCCCGCAGACCTGTTCTGCGATCGCATAATGCGCCGCAGAATCTCCCTTCGCAAAAGTCTAAGGATGACTATACGACCAAAGTGCGGCCCGCAAAACGGTTATGCGGTCGCATAATTGGCCACGAAATTGACATCAAAAATGCCCTAGAAAACTGCCTCACTCTGCGAACATTCTGCGGTCCGCAGAGTGGTTCAGCAGCTACAGAACGGGTCGCAGAAATGCCTACTTTTGCCCAACATTTTCCTTCAACTCCCCAGGCACTGTTCAATCCAAAAAGTCTAAACTGCGGCGAGAAAGCTCGCTGCGAAGAATTTCTACTACTATTTACCTCTACGCCAACTTTGGCATCACGGAATCCTGGTTTTTAGGAAATATTTTACGGGGCCTTACACATGTATATCAAGTAGGCATTTCAAATGCAATGTATCTCAGCGATGAGCTCATGTTCTCACTCTCAGAGTACTCAATCTCACTGTCTTACACTTTCCACTCATCATGCTCAATCACTCGACACGCTCAGTCACGCAGCACTGTATATGGCTAATTCAACTGACAGTCAGTCACTCAGTAGTGTATATGGCCAATCCATCCCGAGGAAGATCCATCCCCAAATATAAGTTCTTAGGGCAAGATCCATGCCCAAGGAAGATCCATTCCTCAATATAATCAACTGTACTCACTGGGGGTGTGTATAGACTTTGGAGGGGCTCCTTCAGCCCAAGCGCCATAATAAGCCAGATCCAGGCATAAATCAATATAACATGTTGAGGCATACAGCCCGATCCCATAATATCACTCACAATCTGTCATGCCCCAACCTCGGGGAGCGCGATCAGCACTCAACCGAGTGTACCAGGTCGAGTAAGTCTATTAAACCTTTCCTACCCAACTCATTCATAATCCAAAAAGGGATCGCATCACCATTTGTAAAACAGGGGAGAGATCAGTTATATAAATATATAAACGTTGGTAATTCATTTTTCCTTATATACATTATGTCATAGTTGAGTTCCCAAAATACAACTCGATCCAACGACCACCCCAACATACATACATGACATATATAAATGTCTATGGAGCCTCTAAGAGTACAAAGAGCAACATGACAATGCCGGCAACAAGGCCCCGGCTATACCTCAAAATATGAAAACTTATACAATAGAAGGACCGCATGACCCCTAGGAGAAATGGGGCTCACCAAGACTGTTGTGAGGAGAGAAAGAGAGCACCACCANGTAATTCATTTTTCCTTATATACATTATGTCATAGTTGAGTTCCCAAAATACAACTCGATCCAACGA
>AWOL01S0014199.1:638-56388 GCA_000715115.1 Nicotiana otophora
ATTATGGATGGTTTAATAAACTTTCTTCTAAACAACTTGTTAAAACAACTGAGCGATCTTTATCTTTAAATTCGTCTGAACAGACTATTCGTTTGTTAAACAAGCATGATGTAGAAATTTATAGAAACCAATATAATTATTTGCATATTGGTATGGTTCAAATTGCTTTTAAGCCATTAACCCTNTTAGAACAATCTATGATTATGGATGGTTTGATAAACTCTCTTCTAAACAACTTGTTAAAACAACTGAGCAATCTTTAGCTTTAAATTCGTCTGAACAGACTATTCGTTTGTTAAACAAGCATGATGTAGAAGTTTATAGAAACCAATATAATTATTTGCATATTGGTATGGTTCAAATTGCTTTTAAGCCTTTAACCCTTAAAGGGTTACCAGAGATATTTTTGGCTGCTCTCAGAGATGCCAGAAATTTGAATTTTAGATAGTCTCTGATGGGTTCTATTGAATCTATTGTTGCCTACGGCCCAGTATATTTCAATACTCAACCCAATTTGCAAATATCTCTATCTGATATTAATATACTTGATGCTTTGACATTAAATGTGAAAACGCATGGTTATAATTATGCACCTGGTTCTGAACTTATATGTTTATCTTATAGAATTTATTTCAAATTGTTATCTACGTTAAACCCTAGATGTAAATTATATGATACATCTGACCAGACTATATTAGTGGAAACGAATTTTACAAAGTCTAAGGTCACCACGAGGAGACCTATTAAGTGGGAAGAAATAAATTTTCCAACCACATGGACTTTGGATTCGATCATATCCCCCAGTCAGATAACTGATGCTGTAAGTAATACTGAGTATTCTCATATTACTCANGCAAAATTCTGATGGTAAGATTTGCATTCAATTTGATTATAATAGTTCCACTTATAGTAGACAGTCATTTTCTAATAATAGATTGTTGCCTTCTACTAGTTCTAATTATAACAGACATTCTTTTACTAGTCGTAGACTGTTGCCTGATATTCAACACATTTCTCCTGTTGAACCAGTCTATGGACCAGCTAAAAATCGTGATGCGTCTTTACACATAATTTCTACCAAAGTAGGAGATAAACCTGTTGAAAGGGTTAAGATTAACCCTAAGACAAATATTGTTCAGGATAATGATAATATTTCTGATAAGTATATTCCTTCTGCATCCGAAATGGATTTTGCCCCAAATGATGTTTAAATGATTCCACACCAAATTGATTTTAGTCCAGGGTCACAAGCTAGAGGTTATATTCAAAAAGAAGTTTTTAGTGATAACTGGAACCGGTTTAAAACTTGGTTTTTTGATACTTATAGTAAAGAAGATTTGAACAATATTTCTCAAGAATTTTATGAAACCTGTGCTTTACATAATCAAATTATGTATTTTGTTCCTTGGTTTATAACCACATATTTACCACTTTTTATAAAAGTTTTGGAAAGATCTTATAAAGACGGGAGTGGCAATATTACTAAAGCCATTTACCCTCCTCAATCATCTTTTGTTTTACCTAATAATACAGGTATTACTTTTACTGCATTTCAAAAATTTATTGATNAGAGTGACAATATTACTAAAGTCATTTACCCTCCTCAAGCACCTTTTATTTTACCTAATAATACAGATATTACTTTTACTGCATTTCAAAAATTTATTGATGAAGATGTTGTTACAGTCAGCATCGCAGAAATTAATAAATTAATTTTTCAAAATAATTATTTGAGCTTATATGTTAAAGTTTTGGGAGAACAGATCAGTTTTCTTAATAAAAACCTTGATGAATTAACAGCTTTGATAGTAGATATGAGTACTAGCAAGAAAGTAACTGATACTGCCTCTACTTCAGGAAGTAAATCAGGAGCTCAAATTATTCATACTCATATTCAAAGACCCCCTGAGATTCAGGATTTTAAATTTAAATCTTTAAATAATTTAGAAGAACTTCTTAATAAAAAGTTATCCGGTTTGAATATCAAACCTATTGATTTATCAAAAGATTTTGCTGATAAAATGGATACTATTTTTGATTATAAAAATGATGTTTTGTCAGAGTTTAATAAACTCAGAAGTTATCCCAAAAAGAATAATAAGTTTGCTAATAGCAGATATGCTGATAAACCCAGAATGCAAATTTATTATGAATGAATGAAAGCAGTTATGAATGTGTTGTATGAACAATTATGAACATGATGTACGAAATTTATTTATTTGAAAGTTCAAAACATAAAACCTCCTCAAATTATTTCTCTTTTCATGTCTACTTCATTTTTCATATATTTGCACCAATATGAAGATGAGACGTCATCTTCATCAGTGTTGTTAATATAAAAAGGCCCTCTTTTATAAAAAAAAACCCGTGTATATTGAAGTCACGGTCTATTAAAGCATTTTGAAGTGCGAGAGAAAGCTCAAATACTAACAGGGCAGAAAGCATAATATGCGACAAAAGCAATAAAAATATTTATATCATAACACCTAAAAAGATAGGGGTAGCAAAAACAAACCTGCCAAAAAAGTTGTCCAAAAAACATAAAGGAATTCCAAGCAAAAACCAACGAACAAGCACTTTGGACAAAACGTTTGGAAAAGAGGAAAAGCTAAGGAGCATCGCCAACGGGAGAAGAAGGATCAACTTGGGGAGAAGAGGGTTGAACATCAGCTTCGCCAGGAACAAGTCCATCTCCATTACCCTTAGAACCTTCATCTTCAGGTGTGGAAAAGCTTTGACGTTGGTGAGTTTGTTCAATTGCTTATCTGGCCTTAGCAATCTAAGCTTTAATGTCAAAACCTTTCTGGCTTGCTTCAATTAAAGTCTCGAGGCGAGTGTTCAAAAAAGCTCAGCTAACTTCCAGCGATGACTTATCCTTGAGGGCTTCATAGTCCTTCTCCCACCGATCAATTTCAGCTCTTAGCTTTTTTTTTCTACTTCCGAGGCTTCATAGGTTGTCTTCAAAGGAGCAAGAGAAGTTTTCAAGAACTGAATTTTATCTGTAGAGGTGCGGAGATCTTCCTGAACTTGGGTAAACGTTTGAACCAATTCACCCGTGTAAACCCATTTTTGATTGAGGAGCTCTTTCAAACTCCTTATCTATTCAGTAGCCTTGGAAAGTTGTTCGGCAAAAAAAGAATTTCAGTATATCCTTATCCTTCTCAACTTGACGAGAAGAAGGTTTTAGAACCGCTAACTCAACGGATACCATTCTCATTTGCTGTTCCAAAGCTTCTTTCTCTTCTGCAAGAAAGTCCTTTTCCAACTGAAGACCTTCAAATTGTTCTCTCTAGTTATCAGCCTCAGTACGTAATTCAGTTAGTTGTTCATCAGTCCAAGAGACCTTTTTCATAAGCTTCGTGCCTATCAAATTAGTCTACAAAAAGGAAGGAGAGTTATGAATGAGAAAGAGGAAGGAAGGGAATGTAAGTAAATTTATACCATAAGAGAAGAATGAACAATGACATTCATTAAAGTCAAGAAACTGTGACCCTCTAACTTCTTCTTCTCCACGGGTCCTAATAATGTCTTCAACTGTCACGACCTAATTTTTCCTCTGTATGACGTTGTGACGGCACCTAGTCTCTATGACTAGGTAAGCCTAACATTTGCGAAATAATGAACTGAAAACATGAATTAAACAAATAATTGTTCAAAATACATAGTAATCCCAAAACCCGGAACATCGTAAGTCACAAGATACAGAAGGAAACTAGTATCTCTATACACCAGAGTCTAATAATAGAAGTAAAGGAGGTACATGACATATGACGAAATAGAGGGGGACTCCGAGGTCTGCGGACGCGGCAGATATACCTTGAAGTCTCTGTACAACAATAAGCACTCGCAGCTAGTAGTGGGGCTAATAAGAAGTACCTGGATCTGCGCACAAAACATGTGCAGAAGAGTAGCATGACTACACCACAATCGGTACCTAGTAAGTGCCAAGCCTAACCTCGGTACAATAGTGACGAGCTCAGGTCCGGGCCCTACTGGAATACTATAATAAAGCAAGGAAAAAATGAAATATTACAGTAAAATAAAGACTGTAATTTAACAAGAAAATATTTATAGAAGGTAACACCTCAATACACAGAAATACAACATGGGATCTCCCGAGATACCGTCTCGAAGTCCCAAACGTAAATATGCTGGGGGATCTCCTGGAATACCATTCCTTAATCCCAAAGTAAATATGTAAGACAGGGGGGTCACACAAAATATCGTTCTGTAGTTCCAAAGTAAATATGCAGTACAAGGGGATCCCGGAATACCGTTCAGTAGTCCCAAAGTAAATATGTAGTACAGGGGAATCTCCCAGAATATCGTTCCGTAGTCCCAGAGTAAATATGCAGTACAAGGGGATCTCCCGGAATCCCGTTCTGTAGTCCCAAAATAAATATGCAGCGCAAACAATATAAATACAACTACATCACAAAATCTTACGATTTAGACTAAGTACCAGTCAAGGAAGAAGCAGAAAATTTACTAAACATGTTGCACAGAGTTCACATAAGCAGTTAAGACATGTAGACATGTTATATTAGATTAAACAGGATAGCTACACATATTGGAATAACTCAATTAAGAATGAAAATAGATTAATACTCATTAAAATGGTATAACTCAAAATAAAAGGACACGGGTTGTTGCTTAGTAAGAAAATCGGGTTTTTTCCACAACTAGATCATGTACGTACTCGTTACCTCACGTACACGACGCTCACATATCACAATAGTTCCAAATCTTAAGGGGTTTTCCCCCACACAAAGTTAGGCAAGCCACTTATCTCAAACCAAGCTCCATAAATCGGTCACAATGCCTTTTCCACGAATATCCGACTCCGAATGGCCCAAATCTAGACAAAAGATATTATATATCATAAATACAACCATAATAGACTCATCTAATTAATGAAATCAGCACTTTAACAAAAATTCCGAAATTAACTCAAAAATCACCCACGTCTCGGAATCGGGTAAAAGTCACAAAATAAGAACACTCATTCACTCATGAGTCTAACCATATAAAAATTACTCAAATCCGACCACAAATCCCCTTTCAAAACTCGAAATGTTTGTTGAAGAAGTTCTTTCATTTTTCTCCCATTTTCAACCCCAAAATCCGAAATTAAAAAGACAGTTAATGATAGATTAGTGGAATATAACCAAAATAGAGTGTAGAATCATTATCCAATCGATATCTCTGAAACTCTCTCAAAATCTCGTCCAAATCCGAGATCCCAACTCAAGTTTTTGATAAAATGGCAAAACCCCCGTTTTTGGAATGTTTAAGTACTGCCTAGGAAATCCTTCTGCGCGAATACAACCATCTCCTCACGTCTGCGTAGAACAAAAATCCACTGAACGAAATTCCTCTTTCGCGAACGCGCGAGTCCTCTCGCGAATGCGTAGCTTCACCTGCTAGACACTTCACCAACGTGTCCTCCTTTACGCGAACGCGTTCTTCTTTACGCGAACGCATAAAACAAATCCTTGGGGTCCCAGCTGTTCCATTTTCCTCTATGTGTATGCGTCCTACTCCTCGCGTTCGCGATGCTTCCACTGGCCACACCTTCACGAACGCGAGCTCTTCTTCGTGAACGCGAAGAACAAACTTCTGCAACAAAAAACCAGAACAATCTGCTATCTTTCCAAAGTCCAAAATGATCCGTTGAGCATCCGAAACACACCCTAGGCCCCACGGACCTCAACCAAACATACCAACAAGTCCTAAAATACCGTACGAACTTAGTCGAACCCTCAAATCATATCAAAGAATGCTAAACTCACGAATCACCCTCCAATTCAAACTTAAAAAACTTGAAACTTCCAAATTTGGCAACCGATGCCGAAACCAACCAAACCACGTCTGATTGACCTCACATTTTGCACATAAATCATATTCAACACTACGGACCGACTTCAACTTCCGGAATCGGAATCCGATTAAAATTCCACTACCCGTCAAAATCTCCAAAAATTTGATTTTCGCCATTTCAAGCCTAAATAAGCTACGGACCTCCAAAACACAATCCGGACATGCCCCTAAGTCCAAAATCACCTAACGGAGATAATGGAACTGACAGAATTTCATTTCGAAGTCGTCTTCACACACTTCTTACTACGCTCCAAACCCTAAGGCTTAAACCTCCATTTAGGGACTAAGTGTCCCAAAACACTCCAAAACCCAAAACAAAACCTCTCGAAAAGTCACAATAGCAGAAATAGATATGGGAGAAGCAGTAAATAGGGGATCAGACCTATTACTCTCAAAACGACCGGCTGGGTCGTTACATCCTCCCCCTCTTAAAACAATCGTTCATCCTCGAACTAGTATAGAGACATACCCGAAATGGTAAATAAATGAGGATAACAGTTACGCATATCCTGATCGGTCTCCCAAGTTGCCTCCTCGACTGGATGTCCCCTCCACTAAACCTTCACGGAAGCAATGTTCTTTGACCTTAGCTTTCTGACATGTCTGTCTAAAATAGCCACTGGCTCTTCAACATAAGATAGATCCTTATCCAACTAGATTGAGCTGAAATCCAATACGTGAGCCGAATCACCGTGATACTTCCGGAGTATCGAAACATGAAATACCAGATAAACTCATGTTAGGCTGGGAGGTAAGGCAAGGTAAAAGGCAACCTCCCCAACACATCGCAACAACTCAAAAGGACCAATAAACCTTGGGCTCAGCTTGAGCTTCTTTCCGAATCTCATAACGCCCTTCATAGGCAAAACCCGGAGCAAGACCCACTCTCCAACCATAAATGCAACATCACGAACCTTTCGGTCCGTGTAACTCTTCTGTCTAGACCGGGCTGTGCGAAGTCTATCCTGAATCACCTTAACCTTTTCCAAGGCAACATGAACCAAGTCTGTACCTAATAATCTGGCCTCGCCCAGCTCGAACCAACCCACTGGGGACTGACACAGCCTATCATACAGAGCCTCATATGGTTCCATCTGAATGCTGGACTGATAACTGTTGTTGTAAGCAAACTCCGCAAGTGGCAAGAACTGGTCCCAAGCACCCACAAAATCTATCACACAAGCGCGGAGCATATCCTCCAGTATCTAAATAGTGCGCTCGGACTGTCCATCCGTCTGAGGGTGAAATGATATGATCAACTCAACCCGAGTACCCAACTCATGTTGTACAGCTCTCCAAAGCTGTGATGCAAACTGCGTACCCCGATCAGAGATGATAGATACTGGTATGTCATGAAGCCTGATGATCTCACGGATGTAGATTCGAGCTAGCTACTCGAAAGAATAGGTAGTCATCATAGGAATGAAATGAGCCGACTTGGTCATCCTATCCACAATCACCCAAACTGCATCAAACCTCCTCTAAGTCTGTGGGAGTCCAACAATAAAATCTATAGTGATTCGCTCCCATTTCTATTATGGAATCTTCAACTTCTGAAGCAACCCACCTAGCCGCTGATGCTCATACTTCACCTGCTGGCAATTTAGATATCGGGCCACATACTCTACTATGTCCTTCTTCATCCTCCTCCACCAGAAATGTTGTTTTAAGTCCTTATACATCTTTGTGGCACCCGGATGTATAGAGTACCGTGAACTGTGAGCCTCCTGGAGAATCAACTCACGCAAACAATCTACATTGGGCACACATAGCCTTCCCTGCATCCTCAATGCACCATCATCCCCAATAGTGACCTCCTTAGCATCATCGTGCTGGACCGTGTCCTTAAGGACAAGTAGATAGGGGTCATCATACTGATGCTCCCTAATACGGTCATAAAGAGAAGACCGAGAGACCACATAAGCCAATACTCGACTCGGTTAAGAAATATCCAATCTCACAAACTGGTTGGTTAAGGCATGAACATCCAACGCCATGGGCCCCTCTACTGTTGGTAGATATGCTAAGCTCCCCAAACTCTCTGCCCGGCGACTTAAAACATCGACCACCACATTGGCCTTACCAGGGTGGTATNTGCTCCCTGACACGATCATAAAGGGAAGACCGAGAGACCACACAAGCCAATACTCAACTCGGCTCAGAAATATCCAATGTCACAAACTGACTGGCTAAGGCCTGAACATCCAACACCATGGGCCTCTCTACTACTAGTAGATCTGCTAAGCTCCCCAAACTCTCTGTCCGGCGACTCAAAGTATCGGCCACCACATTGGCCTTCCCAGGGTGGTGCAAAATAGTGATATCATAATCCTTAAGCAGCTCCAACTACCTCCTCTGACGCAAATTAATATCCTTCTGTCAGAAGCTGCAAACTCTGATGATCTGTGTAAATCTCACAAGGAACACCATACAAATAATGCTGCCAAATCTTCAAGGCATGAACAATAGCTGCTAACTCAAGGTCGCGGACATGATAGTTCTTTTCATGCACCTTTAGATGTCTGGACGCGTAGGCAATCACCCTACCATCCTGCATCAACACCGCACTAAGACCAATCCGCGAGGCATCACAATATACAGTATAAGACCCCGAACCTGTAGGCAATACCAATACAGCGGCTGTAGTCAAAGCTGTCTTGAGCTTCTGAAAGCTCTCCTCACATTCCTCTATCCACCTGAACGGATCACCCTTCTGGGTCAGCCTGGTCATAGGTACTGCAATAGATGAGAAAACCTCTACAAATTGATGGTAATACCCTGCCAAACCAAGTAAACTCCGGATCTCCGTAGCTGAGGACGGTCTGGGTCAACTCTGCACTGCTTCAATCTTCTTCGGATCCAACTGGATCCCCTCACTCGATACTATATGACCCAAGAATGCCACTGAGTCTAGACAAAACTCACACTTTGAAAATTTTGCATATAACTTCTTTTCTCTTAAGGTCTGAAGCGCAGTCCTCATGTGTTGCTCATGATCCTCCCGGCCCCGAGAGTATACCTGAATTTCGTCAATAAACACAATGACAAATGAGTCAAGATAAGGACGGAACGCACTGTGCATCAAGTGCATAAATGTTGTCGGTGCATTGGTTAGCCCAAAAGACATCACAAGGAACTCGTAGTGACCATACCGAGTATATAAGGCAGTCTTCGAGATATCTGACTCCCGAATCTTCAACTGATGATAGACGGAACATAAATCAATCTTGGAAAACACTATAGAACCTTGTAACTAATCAAATAAGTCATCAATACGAGGTAATGGATACATGTTCTTTACTGTGACTTTGTTCAACTAGCGTTAATCAATACACATCCGCATAAAACCATCTTTCTTCTTCATAAATAAGATAGGAGCACCCCAAGTAACACACTGGGCCGAATGAAGCCCTTATCAAGCAATTCTTGTAACTGCTCCTTCAACTCCTTCATTTCAGGAGGAGCCATACGACATGGAGGAATAGAGATGGGCTGAGTTCCCGATAACACATCAAAGCCAAAATCAATATCTCTGTCGGGCGACATGCCCGGAAGATCAGCTGGAAACACATCTGGAAAGTCCCTCACAACTGGAACTGACTCAACTGTAGGGGTATCAATACTGACATCTCTCACATAAGCTAGATTCGCGTCATACCACTTCTCAACCATTCGTTGAGCTTCAAAATAACTCTGCTGGGAGTATACTCTAAGGTACCTCTCCACTCTAACCGTGGTAATCCTGGAATAGCCAGCGTCACAATTTTGGCGTGACAATCAAGAATAGAATAGTGGGGCGACAACCAGTCCATGGCCCAAAATAATATCAAAGTCCACCATGCTGAGCAATAATAAATCGGCTCTAGTCTCAAAACTACTAAGATCAATCAAACACGACTGATACACACAGTCCACAACAAGAGAATCTTCCACAGGAGTAGACACATAAACAGGGGAACTCAAAGAATCCTGAAACACGCCCAAATACGGGGCAAAATAAGAGGACACATAAGAATATGTAGAGCTTGGGTCAAATAATACTGACGCATCTCTATGACAGATCGGGATAATACCTTTAATGATTGAATCAAAAGCGACCGCCTCTGTACTAGCAGGAAGGGCATAATATCTGGCTTGGCCTCCCCCTCTAGGGCTACCTGTACCTCCTCGACCTCCACCTCGAGATGGCTGAGCAGGTGGGGTGGCAGCTGGTACTATAATACCGGCATGAGGACTCGGTGGGGCATGCTGTGGCTGAGAAGTCTGTGGAGGTGCACCCCTCCTAAATCTAGGGCAATCCCTCACCATATGGCGAGTGTAGCCACACTTAAACAAACTCTGGGAGGGCGTGGCTGCTGTGACTGGCTCTGGCCAGATCTGCTGGACTGGCCGCTAGGAACACCCCGTGCAGAAGGCACACTAGATATTGGCGATGCATAATAAGCCTCTTGGGGCCTAGAAGGGACCGGAATACCACTGGCGGCTGGAAGAGATGAATGGACGGGCCGACTCACATAACCCCTACTATGGCGAGCTGCTGGGGCACGAGCACTAGAATAAGAACCAGTCTCTCGAGACCTCTTGGCCTCCCTCTCCTCTCTATCCCGGGCAAGCATGCCCTCCAATCTACTGGCGATACTCACAACCTGCTGATAAGAAATATCCATCTCCAAATCCCTGGCCATACTAATCTGGATGTTGGGGTAGAGTCCCTCAATAAACCGTCAAACCCTCTCTCGAAATGTGGCAACCAAGGCCGGTGCATGTCGGGCCAAATCACTGAATCGAATTGTATACTCTAACACAGTCATAGTACCCTGGCGCAGCTGCTCAAACTCCGTGCGCCATGAGTCCCTGAGGCTCTGAGGGACATACTCTCTCAAAAGCATGTCCGAGAACTGAGTCCATGTAAGTGAAGCTGCCTCAGTCGGACTACTCAATTCATAAGCACTCCACCACTGATAGGCTGCTCCTCTAAGCTAGAATGTAGTAAAAGAAACCTCGCTCGTCTCCGCTACGCCCATAGTACGGAGAATACGATGACACTCCTCTAGAAAACCCTGAGCATCATCTGTAGCCAATCTGCTGAAGGTAGGTGGGTGGTACTTCTTGTACCTCTCAAGTCTGAGCTACTCCACCTCAGAAGTTGCTGCCCTAACCTCTGGATGAGCTGGAGCTACCGGCTTTATTAGTACAATCTCTAGAACCTGGTCGACCTGAACCCGTTGCTTTGGAGTACCGGTGATGGGAGTCTGTGCTCCTCTCCCGGCCTGAGATGTGGCAAGAGCAAGTGGGATCAATCCTTCCTGAGCTAAGGTGCAGAACATGCTCAGAAACTGGGCTAGAGTCTCCTAGAGGGCTGGTGCAGAAACAGGTACCTCAGGTGTCTGCCCTCCAGCTGAAGCTACTGCATGCTCCTCTGTAGCAGCTCGTGTGGGTGCTCTGGCTGCACGTGGACGTCCTCGGCCTCTACCCCGACCCCGGGCTCTCGCGGCTCTAGCAGAGGGCGCTGGTTCCTGGTCATCAGATCCGCTTGTACGTGTTCTCACCATTTGTGAGAGAATAGAATATAGAAGTTTACAATTTTTTTGAAGTCAACAATTTTCGCACGAAAGGAATCAAAGTAGTGAAATTTTCCTAACAGTTCCATAGCCTCCCGAAGATAAGTATAGACATCTCTGTACCGATCCTCGAGACTCTAATAAACCTGCTTGTGACTCACGACACCTATGAACCTAGGGCTCTAATATCAACTTGTCACAACCCAATTTCCCCTCCGTATGACGTCGTGACGACACCTAGTATATATGACTAGGTAAGCCTAACATTTGCGGAATAATGAAATGAAAACATGAATTAAACAACTAACTGTTCAAAATACACAGTAGTCCCAAAACCCGGAATATCGTAAGTCACAAGCTACAGAAGGAAACTAGTATCTCTATACACCAGAGTCTAATAACATAAGTAAGAAAGGTAAATGACATGGAAGGGAATAGAGGGGGACTCCGAGGTCTGCGGACACGGCAGATATACCTTGAAGTCTCCGTACAGCAGAAAGCACTCTTAGCTAGTAGCGGGGCTGATAAGAAGTACCTGGATGTGCGTACAAAACATGTGCAGAAGAGTAGCATGAGTACACCATAATTGGTACCTAGTAAGTGTCAAGTCTAACCTCGATAGAGTAGTGACTAGGTCAGGTCCGGGTCCTACTTGAATATAATAATAAAGCAAGGCAAAAATGAAATACTACAGCAAAATAAAAACTAAATTTTAACAAGAAATAATTTATAGAAGGTAACAGCTCAATACACATAAATACAATAGAGGATCTCCCGAGATACTGTCTCTTGGTCCCAAACGTAAATGTGCTGAGGGATCTCCCGGAATACCGTTCCGTAGTCCCAAAGTAAATATGCAAGACATGGGGATCTCCCGGAATATCATTCCGTAGTCCCAAAGTAAATATGCAGTACAGGAGGATCTCCCGGAATATCGTTTCGTAGCCCCAAAGTAAATATGCAGTACAGAGGGATCTCCCGGAATACTGTTCTGTAGTCCCAAAGTAAATATGCAGTATATTGGGATCTCCCGGAATACCGTTCCGTAGTCCCAAAGTAAATATGTAGTGAAAACAATAGAAATACAACTACATCATGAAATCTTACGATTTAGACTAAGTTCCAGTCAAGGAAGAAGCAGGAAATTCACTAAGCATGCTGCACGGAGTTCACATAAGCAGTTAAGACATGTAGACATGTTGTATTAGACTAAACATGATAGCTACACATATTAGAATAACTCAATTAAGAATGAAAATAGATTAATACTCATTAAAATGGTATAACTCAAAATAAAAAGGAAAACAGGTTGTTGCTCAGTAAGAAAATCGGATTTTTTCCATAACTAGCCCGTTACGTACTCGTCACCTCACGTACACGACGCTCACATATCACAATAGTTCCCATTCTTAAGGCGTTTTCCCCCGCACAAAGTTAGGAAAGCCACTTACCTCGAACCAAGCTCAATCAATCGGTCACAATGCCTTTCCTACGAATATTCGGCTCTGAATGGCCCAAGTTTAGCCAAAAGCAATTACATATCATAAATACAACCATAATAGACTTATTTAATTAATTAAATCAACACGTTTACAAAAATTTCGAAATTAACTCAAATATCGCATGTGGGGACCATGTCTCGGAATCTGGTAAAAGTCACAAAATACGAACTCTCATTCACTCGCGAGTCTAACCATATAACAATTACTCAAATCTGACCATAAATCCCCTTTCGAAACTCAAAATCTTTGTTGAAGAAGTTCTTCCATTTTTCTCCCAATTTCAACCCCCAAATCCGAAATTAAAAAGTAAATTAATGATATATTAGTGGAATATAACCAAAATGGAGTGTAGAATCATTACCCAATCGATATCTCTGAAACTCCCTCAAAATCTCGTCCAAATCCGAGCTCCCAACTCAAGTTTTTGATAAAATGGCAAAACCCTCATTTTTGGAATGTTTAAGTACTTCCCAGGAAATCCTTCTTCGCAAACGCGGCAATCTCCTCGCGTTCGCATAGAACAAAAATCCACTGATTGAAATTCCTCTTTCGCGAACGCAAGAGTCCTCTCGCGAACGTGTAGCTACACCTGCCAGACATTTCGCGAACGCATTCTCCTCTACGCGAACGCGTAGAACAAATCCTTGGGGTCCCAGTTGTTCCATATTTTCTCTATGTGAACACGTCCTGCTCCTTGCGTTCGCGATGCTTCCATTGGCCACACTTCACGAACATGAGCTCTTCTTCACGAACGCGAAGAACAAACTTCTTCAACAGAAAAACAGAAAAATCTGCTATCTTTCCAAAGTCCAAAATGATGCGTTAAGCATCTGAAACACACACGAGGCCCCCAGGACCTCAACCAAATATACTAGCAAGTCATAAAACACCGTACAAACTTAGCTGATCTCTCAAATCACATCAAACAACGCTAAAATCATGAATCACCCTCCAATTCAAACTTAAAGAAACTTGAAACTTTCAAATTCGACAACTGATGTTGAAGCCAACCAAACCGCGTTTGATTGACCTCAACTTTTGCACACAATTCATATTCAACACTACGAACCTACTTCAACTTCTGGAATCAGAATCCGACCCCAATATCAAAAAGTCCACTACCGGTCAAAATCTCCAAAAAATCAATTTTCGCCATTTCAAGCCTAAATAAGCTACGGACCTCCAAAACACAATCCGGACACGCCCCTAAGTCCAAAATTACCTAACGGAACCGACGGAATTCTATTTCGGAGTTGTCTTCACATAGTTCCGACTACGGTCCAAATCCTAAGGCTTAAACCTCCTTAGGGACTAAGTGTTCGACAACACTCCAAAAACCAAAATAAAACCTCCCGACAAGTCACAATAGTATAAATAGATATAGGAAAAGAAGTAAATAGGGGATCGGGGCTATTACTCTCAAAACGACCAGCTGGGTCATTACATCCCCCCTCTTAAAACAATCGTTCGTCCTCGAACGAGTGTAGAGACATACCTGAAGTGGTGAAAAGATGAGGATAATAGTTGCGCAAATCCTGCTCGGTCTCCCAAGTCGCCTCCTCGACTGGATGTCCCCTCCACTGAACCTTCACAGAAGCAATGTTCTTTGACCTTAGCTTTCTGACCTATTTGTCTAAAATAGCCACAGGTTCTTCAACATAAGATAAATCCTTGTCCAACTAGATCGAGCTGAAATCCAATACGTGAGCTGGATCACCGTGATACTTCCGGAGTATCGAAACATGAAATACCGGATGAACTCCTACTAGGCTGGGAGGTAAGGCAAGCTAATAAGCAACCTCCCCAACACGCCGCAACAACTCAAAAGGACCAATTAACCTTGGGCTCAGCTTGACCTTTTTTCCGAATCTCATAATGCCTTTCATAGGCGAAACCCGGAGCAAGACCCACTCTCCAAACATGAATGCAACATCGCGAAACTTTCAGTCCGCGTAACTCTTCTGTCTGGACTGGGCTGTGCGAAGTCTATCCTGAATTACCTTAACCTTTCCCAAGGCAACATAAACCAAGTCTGTACCTAATAATCTGGCCTCGCTCGGCTCGAACCAACCCACTGGGGACTAACACTGCCTACCATACAGAGCCTCATATGGTTCCATCTGAATGCTGGACTGATAACTGTTGTTGTAAGCAAACTCCGCAAGTGGCAAGAACTAGTCCCAAGAACCCACAAAATCTATCACACAAGCGCGGAGCATATCCTCCAGTATCTGAATAGTGCGCTCGGACTGTCTGTCCATCTGAGGGTGAAATGATGTGATCAACTCAACCCGAGTACCCAACTCATGTTGTACAGCTCTCCAAAACCGTGATGTAAACTGCGTACCCCGGTCAGAGATGATAGATACTGGTACGCCATGAAGCCTGATGATCTCACGGATGTAGATTTGAGCTAGCTGCTCGAAAGAATAGGTAGTCATCATAGGAATGAAATGAGCTGACTTGGTCAGCCTATCCACAATCACCCAAACTGCATCAAACCTCCTCTAAGTCCGTGGGAGTCCAACAATAAAATCTATAGTGATTTGCTCCCATTTTCATTACGGAATCTCCAACTTCTGAAGCAACCCACCTAGCCGCTGATGCTCATACTTCACCTGCTGGCAATTTAGGCATCGGGCCACATACTCTACTATGTCCTTCTTCATCCTCCTCCACCAGAAATGTTGTTTTAAGTCCTGATACATCTTTGCGGCACCCGGATGAATAGAGTACCGCGAACTGTGAGCCTCCTGGAGAATTAACTCACGCAAACCATCTACATTGGGCATACATAGCCTTCCCTGCATCCTCAATGCACCATCATCTCCAATAGTGACCTCCTTAGCATCATCGTGCTGGACCGTGTCCTTAAGGACAAGCAGATGAGGGTTATCATACTGACGCTCCCTAACACGATCATAAAGGGAAGACCGAGAGACCACACAAGCCAATACTCGACTCGGCTCAGAAATATCCAATGTCACAAACAGACTGGCTAAGGCCTGAACATCCAACGCCATGGGCCTCTCTGCTTCTAATAGATATGCTAAGCTCCCCAAACTCTCTGCCCGACGACTCAAAGCATCGGCCACCACATTGGCCTTCCCGGGGTGGTGCAAAATGGTGATATCATAATCCTTAAGCAGCTCCAACCACCTCCTCTGACGCAAATTAATATCCTTCTACTTGAACAGATGCTTCAAACTTCGATGATCGGTGTAAATCTCATAAGGAATACCGTACAAATAATGCTGCCAAATCTTGAAGGCATGAACAATAGCTGCTAACTCAAGGTCGCGGACAGGATAGTTCTTTTCATGCACCTTTAGATGTCTGGACGCGTAGGCAATCACCCTACCATCCTGCATCAACACCGCGCTAAGACCAATCCGCGAGGCATCACAATATACAGTATAAGACCCCGAAACTGTAGGCAATACCAATACTGGGGCTGTAGTCAAAGCTGTCTTGAGCTTCTGAAAGCTCTCCTCACATTCCTCTATCCACCTGAATGGATCACCCTTCTGGGTCAGCCTGGTCATAGGTGCTGCAATAGATTAGAAAACCTCTACAAATCGACGGTAATACCCCACCAAACCAAGTAAACTCCGGATCTCTGTAGCTGAGGACGGTCTGGGTCAACTCTGCACTGCTTCAATCTTCTTTGGATCCAACAGGATCCCCTCATTCGATACTATATGACCTAAGAATGCCACTGAGTCTAGCCAAAACTCACACTTTGAAAATTTTGCATATAACTTCTTTTCTCTTAAGGTCTGAAGCGTAGTCCTCAGGTGCTGCTCATGATCCTCCCGACTCCGGGAGTATACCTGCATTTTATCAATAAACACAATGACGAATGAGTCAGGATAAGGCCGGAACACACTGTGCATCAAGTGCATAAAAGTTGTCGGGGCATTGGTCAACCCAAAAGATATCACAAGGAACTCGTAGTGACCATACCGAGTTCGTAAGGCAGTCTTCGGGATATCTGACTCCCGAATCTTCAACTAATGATAGCCGGAACATAAATCAATCTTGGAAAACACTCTGGCACCTTGTAACTGATTAAATAAGTTATCAATACGAGGCAATGGATACATGTTATTCACTGTGACTTTGTTCAACTAGCGGTAATCAATACACATCCGCATAAAACCATCTTTCTTCTTCACAAATAAGACCGAAGCACCCCAAGGTAATACACTGGGCCGAATGAAGCCCTTATCAAGCAATTCCTATAATTGCTCCTTCAACTCCTTCATTTTAGGAGGAGCCATACAACATGGAAGAATAGAGATGGGCTGAGTGCCCGACAACAAATTTGTCCTGGCCTCCCCCTCTAGGGCTACCTCTACCTCCTTAACCTCCACTTCGAGCTGGCTGAGCAGGTGAGGTGGCAACTGATACTGTAATCATGGCCTGAGGACCCGGTGGGGCACGTTGTGGCTGAGAAGTCTGTGGAGGTGCACCCCTCCTAAATCTGGGGCAATCCCTCACCATATGGAGAATGTCGCAACACTAAAACAAACTTTGGGAGGATGTGGCTGTTGTGACTGGATCTGGCCAGATCTGCTGGACTGGCCGCTAGTAACACCCCGTGTAGGAGGCACACTAGAAATTAGCAGTGCATAATAAGGCTCTTGGGGCCTAGAAGGGACCGAAATACCACTGGCAGCTGGAAACGATTAATGGATGGGGCGACTCACATAACCCCTACCATGGCGAGCTGCTGGAGCACGAGCACCAGAATAAGAACCAGTCTCTCGAGACCTCTTGGCCTCCCTCTCCTCTCTATCCCGGGCAAGCATGCCCTCCAATCTCCTGGCGATACTCACAACCTGCTGATAAGAAATATCCATCTCCAACTCCCTAGCCATACTAATCTGAATGCTGGGGTAGAGTCCCTCAATAAATCGTCGAACCCTCTCTCGAACTGTGGCAACCAAGGCCGGTGCATGTCGGGCCAAATCACTGAAGCGAATTGCATACTTTAACACAGTCATAGCACCCTGGCGCAGCTGCTCAAACTCCGTGCGCCATGAGTCCCTGAGGCTCTAAGGGACATACTCTCTCAAAAACATGTCCGAGAACTGAGTCCTTGTAAGTGAAGCTGCCTCAGTTGGACTACTCAATTCATAAGCACTCCACCACTGATAGGCTGCTCCTCTAAGCTAGAATGTAGTAAAAGAAACCCCGCTCGTCTATGCTACGTCCATAGTACGGAGAATACGATGACACTCCTCTAGAAAACCTTGAGCATCATCGATAGCCAATCTGCTGAAGGTAGGTGGGTGGTACTTCTTGTACCTCTCAAGTCTGAGCTACTCCACCTCAGAAGTTGTTGCCCTAACCTCGGGATGAGCTGGAGCTACCGGCTACATTGGTACAATCTCTGGAACTTAGTCGACCTGAACCCACTGCTCTGGAGTACCGGCGATGGGAGTGTATGCTCCTCTCCTGGCCTAAGATGTGGCAAGAGCAAGTGGGATCAATCCAGCCAGAGCTAAGGTGCTGAACATGCTCAGAAACTGGGCTAGAGTCTCCTGGAGGGCTGGTGCAGAAACAGGTACCTCAGGTGTCTGCCCTCCAGCTGGAGCTACTGGGGGCTCCTCTGTAGCAGCTCGTGTGGGTGCTCTGGCTGCACCACATAGACGTCCTCGGCCTCTACCCCGGCCCTGGCCTCTCGCGGCTTTAGCAGAGGGCGCGGGTGCCTGGTCATCAGATCCGCTTGTACGTGTCCTCACCATTTGTGAGATAATAGAATACAGAAGTTTAGAATTTTTTTGAAGTCAACAATTTTCGCACGACAAGGAATCAAAGTAGTAAAATTTTCCTAACAGTTCCATAGCATCCCGAAGATAAGTACAGACGTCTCTGTACCGATCCTCGAGACTCTAATAAACCTGCTTGTGACTCACGACACCTATGAACCTAGGGCTCTGATATCAACTTGTCAAGACCCAATTTCCCCTCCGTATGACGTCATGACGGCACCTAGTATCTATGACAAGGTAATCCTAATATTTGCGTAATAATGAAATGAAAACATGAATTAAACAACTAACTGTTCAAAATACACAGTAAACTCAAAACCCGGAATATCGTAAGTCACAAGCTACAGAAGGAAACTAGTATCTCTATACATCAGAGTCTAATAATAGAAGTAAGGAACGTAAATAATATGGAAGGGAATAGAGGGGGACTCCGAGGTCTGCGGACGCGGCAGATATACCTTGAAGTCTCTGTACGACAGCAAGCACTCTCAGCTAGTAGCGAGGCTGATAAGAATTACGTGGATCTGCATACAAAACATGTGCAGAAGAGTAGCATGAGTATACCACAATCGGTATCTAGTAAGTGCCAAGCCTAACCTCGATAGAGTAGTGACTAGGTCAGGTCCGGGCCCTACTTGAATATAATAATAAAGCAAGGCAAAAATGAAATACTACAGCAAAATAAAACTAAATTTTAACAAGAAATAATTTATAGAAGGTAACAACTCAATACACAGAAATACAATAGAGGATCTCCCGAGATACCGTCTCTTGGTCCCAAACGTAAATGTGCTGAGGGATCTCCCGGAATACCGTTCCGTAGTCCCAAAGTAAATATGCAAAACATGGGGATCTCCCGGAATACCGTTCCGTAGTCCCAAAGTAAATATGCAGTACTGGGGGATCTCCCAGAATATCGTTTTGTAGCCCCAAAGTAAATATGCAGTACAAAGGGATCTCCCAGAATATCGTTTTGTAGCCCTAAAGTAAATATGCAGTACAGAGGGATCTCCCGGAATACTGTTCCGTAGTCCCAAAGTAAATATGCAGTATATTGGGATCTCCCAGAATACCGTTCCGTAGTCCCAAAGTAAGTATGCAGTGCAAACAATAGAAATACAACTACATCATGAAATCTTATGATTTAGACTAAGTATCAGTCAAGGAAGAAGCGGGAAATTCACTAAGCATGCTGCACAGAGTTCACATAAGCAGTTAAGACATGTAGACATGTTGTATTAGACTAAACATTATAGCTACATATATTGGAATAACTCAATTAAAAATAAAAATAGATTAATACTCATTAAAATGGTATAACTCAAAATAAAAGGAAAACAGGTTGTTGCTCAGTAAGAAAATCGGGTTTTTTCCATAACTAGCATGTGTACGTACTCATCACCTCACGTACACGATGCTCACATATCACAATAGTTCCAAATCTTAAGGAGTTTTCCCCCGCACAAAGTTAGAAAAGCCACTTACCTCGAACCAAGCTCAATCAATCGGTCACAATGTCTTTCCCACGAATATCCGACTCTGAATAGCCCAAATCTAGCCAAAAAGCAATTACATATCATAAATACAACCATAATAGACTCATTTAATTAATTAAATCAACACTTTTACAAAAATTCTAAAATTAACTCAAATACCGCATGTGGGGACCACGTCTCGGAATCTGGTAAAAGTTACAAAATACGACCTCTCATTCACTCACGAGTCTAACCATTTAAAAATTACTCGAATCCAACCACAAATCCCCTTTCAAAACTCGAAATCTTTGTACAAGAAGTTCTTCCATTTTTCTCCCAATTTCAACCCTCAAATCCGAAATTAAAAAGTAAATTAATGATAGATTAGTAGAATATAACCAAAATGGAGTGTAGAATCATTATCCAATCGATATCTCTGAAACTCCCTCAAAAGCTCGTCCAAATCCGAGCTCCCAACTCAAGTGTTTGATAAAAATGGCAAAACCCCTGTTTTTGGAATGTTTAAGTACTACCCAGGAAATCCTTCTTCGCGAACACGGCCATCTCCTCGTGTTCGCGTAGAACAAAAATCCACTGATCGAAATTCCTCTTTCGCGAACGCAAGAGTCCTCTCGCGAACGCATAGCTTCACCTGCCAGACACTTCGCGAACGCGTTCTCCTCTACGCGAACGTGTAGAACAAATCCTTGGGGTCCCAGCTATTCCATATTTCCTCTATGCGAACACGTCTTTCTCCTCACGTTTGCGATTCTTCCATTGGCCACTCCTTCACGAACACGAGCTGTTCTTCACGAACGCGAAGAACAAACTTGTGCAACAAAAAACTAGAAAAATCTGCTATCTTTCCAAAGTCCAAAATGATGCGTTGAGCATCTGAAACACACCCGAGACCCCCAGGACCTCAACCAAATATACCAGCTAGTCATAAAACACCGTACAAACTTAGTCGATCCCTCAAATTACATCAAACAATGCTAAAATCACGAATCACCCTCCAATTCAAACTTAAAGAAACTTGAAACTTTCAAATTCGACAACCGATGCTGAAACTAACCAAACCGCGTCCGATTGACCTCAAATTTTGCACACAATTCATATTCAACACTACGAAACTACTTTAACTTCCGGAATCTAAATCTGATCCCGATATCAAAAAGTCCACTACCGGTCAAAATCTCCAAAAATTTAATTTTTGCCATTTCAAGCCTAAATAAGCTACGGACCTCCAAAACACAATCTGGACACGCCCCTAAGTCTAAAATTACCTAACGGAGCTAACAAAACTGACAGAATTCTATTCCGGAGTCGTCTTCACACAGTTCTGACGACAGTCCAAATCCTAAGGCTTAAACCTCCATTTAGGGACTGAGTGTCCCAAAATACTCCAATAACCAAAATGAAACCTTCTGGCAAGTCACAATAGTAGAAATAGATATGGGAGAAGCAGTAAATAAGGGATCGGAGCTATTACTCTCAAAACGACCGGCCGAGTCGTTACATCAACTCCTTGAAAATGTTTTAAAGGAGTTCGAACTCGCAAAAAGGATGCAAGATATTCCCACGAGTTTCTAGGTTAAGGCCATAAATTTAGCCGCGAGAGAATAGACCCGAATTTATAAACCTGCTACAATGAAAGCAGTTGTGAATATGTTGTATGAACTGTTATGAAAATGATGTACGGAATTTATTTATTTGAAAGTTCAAAACATAAAACTTCCTCAAATTATTTCTCTTTTCATGTCTACTTCATGTTTCATATATTTGCACCAATATGAAGATGAGACGTCATCTTCATCAGTGTTGTTAATATATAAGGGCCCTCTTTTATTAAAAAAACCCGTGTATATCGAAGTCACGGTCTATTAAAGTATTTTTAAGTGCAAGAGAAAGCTCAAATACTTAAAGGGCAGAAAGCATCATATGTGGAAAAAGAAAAAAGATATTTATATCATAACCCCAAAAAGATAGGGGTAGCAAAAATCAACCTTCCAAAAAGGTTGTCCAAAAAACATAAGGGAGTTCCAAGCAAAAACCAACAAACAAACACTTTCGACAAAAAGTCTGGAAAAGAGGAAAAGCTAAAGAGCATCATCAACAGGAGAAGAAGGATTAACTTGGGGAGAAGAGGGTTGAACATCAGCTTTGCCAGGAACAAGTCCATCTCCATTATCCTTAGAACCTTCATCTTCAGGTGTGGAAAAGCTTTGACGTTGTTGAGTTTGTTCAATTGTTTATCTGGCCTTAGCAATCTCAGCGTTAATGTCAAAACCTTCTTGGCTGGCTTCAGTTAAAGTTTCGAGGCGAGTGTTCAAAAAAGTCTAGCTAACATCCAGCGATTACTTATCCTCGAAGGCTTCATAGTCCTTCTCCTACTGATCAATTTCAACTCTCACATTTTCTTTTTCTACTTCCAAGGGTTCATAAGTTGTCTTCAAAGGAGCAAGAGAACTTTCCAAGAACTGAATTTTATCTGTAGAGATGCGGAGATCTTCCTGAACTTGGATAAGCGTTTGAACCAATTCACCCATGTAAACCTTTTTTTGATTGAGGAGATCTTTCAAACCCCTTATCTCTTCAATATCCAATGCGTTTGAACCAATTCACCCAATGCTTGGAAAGTTGTTCAGCAAAAGAAGATTTCAGTATATCCTTATCCTTCTCAACTTGACTAGAAGAAGGTTTTAGAACCTCTAACTCAGCAGATACCATTCTCATTTGCTGTTCCAAAGCTTCTTTCTCTTCTGCAAGAACGTCCTTTTCCTACTGAAGACCTTCAAATTGTTCTCTCTAGTTATTAGCCTCAGTACGCAGTTCAGTTAGTTGCTGATTAGTCCAAGAGACTCTTTTCATAAGTTTCGTGCCTATCAAATTAATCCACAAAAAAAGAAGAGTTATGAATGAGGAAAAGGAAGGAAGGAAATATAAGTAAATTTATACCTTAAGAGAAGAATAAACAATGTCATTCATTAAGGTCAAGGAACTGTGACCCTCTAACTTCTTCTTCTCCACGGGTCCTAATAATGTCTTCAACCACACGTGAGCTTGTCCAGACTTCCTCAATAAATTTCAACCCTCGGGGACTTCAATCACAATCTTTTTCATTTCCCGCCTGCTACTAGAAGGCTCAACTTCTACATGAGAAGCGACAGCGGAAGCAACCACTAGAGTAACACCGGGAAAAGACACATAAGGGTTAACAGTAGATAAAACTGGAAGGGAAGCAAGTGGAAATTCTTCAGAAACAGGCCCGAGGCCTTCTTTACCCTCAAAGTCATGGGAGAATAACCTTTCAACAGGACTTGATGGGGGATTAGTTGTGTTACCAGCGTCTTTATTAAAAATTTCTAAAGGGGCATTCTTTGGCTCATCAATGAGCCCGAAGGAAATTGAACTTGATGGGGGATCATGAGAGACAAAGGTTTCATCATCAGAAACCACACGTCTCCCGGCACGCGGTTTTCTCACCTTCTTCTACATCCTCTTCATCATCAGACCCACGGGCTTCGACAGTTTTTCTCTTGGACAAAGAAGCACTCAAAATACGTTCTTGAGCAAGACTTACAGAAAGCCTGGTTAATGGAACAAATGTGGGGCTAATACCACGAATAGCAAACCCTAATAAAAAGGGGGGAATGGTGAAAATTTTATGTATAAACAAGTAAAGGAGGAGAGGAACTGGAAATATAAAGAGTACCGTGAGTCTTCACTTTCCAACCAAATTTATGTGAAAGAAATTTCTTCGAAGATTTTCATAGTTGCTGAAAAAATGAATATGTGGTTACATGAAGGAATTCAAGGCAACAAGAAAAAAAACACTTACGTGTAAAGTTCTATTTTTCTGGAAAAATGTTTTCTTCACCCACTAACCCATTAGTGGGGGAAACAATAAAGCGGGCGTACCAACCATGGTCAAGGTCATCCTCGGGGCTAACTAAAACCCTTTTTACTTCTAGCCACGAGGGAAAATACCCATTCACGAAACAACTTCGGAGATTAAAGATGAAGTAAGTGACGAAAGGTAAAAGGAGCGGAAATCAAATCCGAAAATAGCGAAGGCATGCCATAGCCCTCCACACGATGGGACCAATCTCGCCAAGGCAAATATTAAAATAGCAACAAAACTCGATGATCACTGGATTAATGAGAGGCTTAAACCCTAAAGTGAAATGGTATATATGAACGAAAGAAAAGCCACCATGGTAAGAGGTGATTCTTTGATTGGCACCAGGAATTAAAATTGGAAAATCTGATTTCCAAAGACATTCTCGTCGAACTAAAGAAAGAAGACCAGGAGTGATTAAACTTGGATAACGTTAAACACCCCTTTTTTGGTATATTCTCTTTTTAGGAGTGACAAGGTGGGTTGCTCTGATGGTAAGCACCCTCCACTTCCAACCAAGAGGTTGTGAGTTCGAGTCACCCCAGGAGCAAGGTGGGGAGTTCTTGGAGGGAAGTATGCCGAGGGTCATTTTGGAAACAGCCTCTCTACCCAGGGTAGGGGTAAGGTCTGCGTACACACTACCCTCCCCAGACCCCACTAGTGGGATTATACTGGGTTGTTGTTGTTGTTGTTGTCTCTTTTAGTATTATGTTTGACATTTCTTATAAATTGATATTTTTCAAGGAGGTAACTTCTCAAGTGAAATTATTAAATTTTATTTTACAATATGTTTGACATTTCTAAGTTGATATCTTAATAGACTTCTCAAGTAAAATGATTAATGGAACAATTGTTTATAGTAATGTAGAAAGTTGGAAGAATGAGGTTTCCGCCGAGCTTGTTAACAAATCTGGCAAGAAAAATAAAGAAAAATTAACCCAAATAGTCATCCACCCAACAACTTAAACTAATAATAGCCGGTGAAGGTATAATATATGCATAATTTATGTATTATATATGTATA
Organism: Nicotiana otophora; assembly: GCA_000715115.1. Classification (NCBI taxonomy): domain Eukaryota; kingdom Viridiplantae; phylum Streptophyta; class Magnoliopsida; order Solanales; family Solanaceae; genus Nicotiana; species Nicotiana otophora. Next base: position 25,762 of record AWOL01S0014199.1, read on the forward strand.
ATTGTGTATAATCAATGCATATGGCTAAAAAAGTAAATAATGAATGTGGGCGGCTATTTGTGTAAAGATCCCAAAAATAAATTTCCCCGAAACATACAAATTTAAACAGAAAAAGTAACATAATTAAAAATAAAACGTTCACGTGTTTACAATTTAGAACTGTATTTCTGCAGGAATAAAATAGAGTTGGACTAAGCATTTTACAAATCTGAGTTTAAAAAAATGGCTCCAAAAATGCATGAGTTTAAAAAAGAAAAAAATTATTTAATTTTTTAAAAAATGTCTCGTGTTTCAAAATTCAATGAAAATGTATGTATATATAACTTAAATCTATGAAATTAAGTGGGGCAAGTTGTAAATTGAGGCAAGTTTAAACGGGTTCTTATGTTAAGCCAAGTGAACCGAACAGGCGTCTCTCTGTTTTACGCACTCTCTCTCTCTCGTATGCTCTTTGATTTAGCAAATATGGCGGATCGAACACAGTTCATTTTACGTCCCTCTCCTACAATCACTCCCTTCCCACTGCTTGACCATTTCCTATTTCCCTTTTCTTTCCTCTTCTCTGTCACTTTCTCCTCCACAATTCACGTATTCTTCTTCACTACTCCCCACCATAGGGAACTAGAAATTCCTTAGTTTTTTTTTCTCTTCACATGAAGAAGGTGTGCAGAAAATTAGTGTATAGGGATTGATTTATTTTTTAGCTTCGAAAAATGGTTTATTACTGAGACAATATATCAATAGGATCGGCGCATTCTTTTGCCAACCGCCATGGCTGCTTCTCTGGCGAAGTATATGTTGGGTTTCTTTGTTGTTTCGGCAATACTATGGAGTATAATCAAGTAAGTCAATTGCAGTTCAAGTATTTAGCAATTGTTAGTATATCACGTGAATAATGAATACTTCGCTCTCGCTTACACTTCTATGGCAACTATTAATTGTTCTAAGCTCCCAATTTTATGGCACTCTTTCAATTTTGGGACATTCTCAGATTATTTATCTATAAAACTAATTTTTCAATCATTACCCTGACTAGGATTTTTACACTCAGCATTCCATTTTATGTGACACTCCCCCAAAATAGTTTTTCTTTGACAAGGATTTTCATATATTCTTATAATATACTCTTTATGTTACGATTTATCTGATGTAATTTGACGCCACGAAGTTTAAGAAACAAAAGGAGGCTTTTGAAACTTGTGATTTTAAATATGTCATAATATTTATGTGGTTGTAAAAGCTTTACAATTAGAGTAAAATGAGAGTTTAAAGTTAAATCGTTTCCAATATATAAATGTAATTCTTTTTTGGAACGGATTAATAAGTAAATAGCGTCACACAAATTGGAAAAAAGAGGAATTACTTTTTAGTAAATAGTGTCACATAAATTGGAAAGGAGCGAATATTTTTTATTAATAACTAGAGATCTCTTCCGAGTTAGCAACCCAGTAGTATGGGCCGGCTCTCTATCTTGCTCTCACTTAGTTGTTAGGTGAACTGTGCGGCCTATACTTTTGTGTATATAAGTAGGAAGTATTATACTTGTAGTCATAAGTTTAGCTATGTTTGCTATTTCTCTGGTAAATGAGGTTCATGGTACAATAGCTTCCCTGTTTGAGTTGTCAATGAGGCTTCTGTTTCTTCTGTACTTCTGACTGATGTTATGGATTAATATAAGCTGCTAACTTCTGTGCGCCCTATGTACACATCCCGCCTTGTGTCTTTCTCACTGAATCAAAGACTTAAGGGGAGAAAACTGCAAAATATATTTCAAATATAAAACTATATAACTTATTGTACTCTCAATAGTTCAAACTATGCTAATTTAAATTGTTTTTGTATAATGAAGGAACTAATGTCCGTATTAAGATGGAAAATTGAATGGATTGACCCTAATACTGCGAACTCGTATTCTTTTTGAAAAAAAAGAAGTATTATATTGTCGATGTAAAATGGATGGAGGGAGAATTATTCATTATTAGTTGAACTTTAGCGGTTGTGCTAATGCTTTCTCGAATAAAATTAGACACTAGTGCATGTAGCAGATAAGAAAGATTTTCAATCCATTCACAATTCTCTTCTCTATATTGATTTGATAGAGTGGTTCCGTAGAATGTAATGCTTAACTTAATTGGATTAGACTCATGTTTTAGTGATATGCTTGTTTTAGTGATATGCTTGTCTTCACTGCTTCTATTTGGTGCAAAATATTAATTGTAAGTTTAGTGTAGGTCATATGTAACATTGAGTCTTACTAGTGATGAGAAAGTGTTGGTGCAGAAAAGTTTCCATTTTTCTTATTGTCAGCATTAAGCAGTCTAGTTCTATTGAGCTTAACGATTTTAAAAAAGTTTAGTTCTATCTAGAGAAATTTGTTAGCTAAAACATTTGTGCGTCTCGTTTGGTCAATCTTGAAACCATGAGCAATTGTTTTTTCTTCTATATCCTTTTCCTTTCTCATTCGTTGAATTATTTTTAGTGCGCGCTCACTATGCATTTCTTGCTCAGATTTGGTTCCGGGTTGTTTAAATGGATTTTAAGCCGGGTCATGAAAGCCTCCGTTTCATTCCGTGTGGGAGGATGTAATTGCTTGAGAGATGTGGCGGTGAAGTTCAACAAGGTAGTCTTTTTTTTAATAACTTTTTTCTATTTCAGTTTGATCTATAACTTTAAGGGAGTGATATGAACTTTCTTTGATGCTGTCTTTGTTTCATGGAACAGTTTTTAAATAGACTAAATTTACTACTTTTTGCTTTTTTTCCTGTCATTTTTTTGGCTGACTATGTTTGAATTTCTGCATACGTTTTCCAACTATGTACTGCTTTGTATCAACCTTTACAGGTGATGTACTACTTAAGTAGTTGGTTAGAAAATAAGTAATAGGAAGTTTATTTGTTAGTCTTGACACTTGGCTTTTACAATATACAAGATTATTAGTGATTTTACTTTTCATCTTAGGTTAATGTCCTGATTAAGACTACTATAGGATTTGTAAACATATCTAATATTACTTTAGGACTTAAGGCTTTAGTTTCTTGTGATCCAAATTGACTGTAACGGTATGATTCTTGGAGTAAATGTGACTCCTATAGAGCTTCTCCTTCCTGTACCTTGTTTGTCTTGTTAAGATCTAAAATGTGACTCTTATTCTTTCAGATTATGTTAAAGCTTTACTTCTTGTCCTAGTGTTAGAAATTTTACTTTCTTTTCCCTGGAAAAGCATTTTCTCTTTGCAAGCCAATTGTATTGGTAGAGGTACAGGAGACAACTCAACTTATGTGGTATTAGGCTAATACATTATAATATAGTTATGAAGATCTTGATTGAAACAGTGTTGTTATCCACCATGTTTCCAAACTGGCACATGTTCACTTGGTGCCTACTCCTCCTTGGCAAAGCATGCCAAAAATCATGTAGCTAATTTAGAGGTGGAACTTTCTTTGATCTAGCTCGAGTTGAATCATGAAAGGTAGTGGGCAAAACCTTCTCATTTGGAAAAACCATTAGTATTGGTTATTTCCAGTGCCTTCGAAGATGTCATTGAAAATTGTCTTAAGCTATGGAGAACTGTTTTCTATAATGGTGATATTACGTTTGCCCTTATTCTGTGTGTTTCATTGTCTCAAGTACTATCCATTGCTTAGAGTGCTGTGCACTTTCACTAGCTTTGGCCACGGCAGCAAGCTTTTTGGTTTTAGATCAACTAAAAAAGTGGAAGAACACTTTGGCCTTCTTGGCATCAGATCTTTTGGGATCCAGGATATGAACTGACTAGAACAGAGTCCTTGTTAGCAAGCATTACCTTTTATTCAACAAAATTTGGTATCTAAATCTAAAAAATTACTCTTGCCATTTTTGTGTGTGAGGTCCAGAATGGAAATTAATGTTGTGGTAATATATGTTATTCCCGTACTTGGGGTTGTTTTTACACCAAGGTCTGAAGTGCACAATGATTTAGCTTGGTCCTCCACTTAAGGGAATTCTTAAGTTGCTGTAACTAACTGTTCTGCCCTTGATTTGAAAGTTTGTGATTGTTTACTTGACAAAGCAACAATTCCCTGCAAGATGTTCTATTTATGCTGGGTCATGAACTACTTTAATCTTTGTTCTCATCACTAGAACTGATAATTTTCAGGGTGCTGTTGAGAGCATATTCATCAGTGAAATCAGACTCAGTATACGACAGTCCTTGGTTAAGCTCGGGGCTGGGTTGATCTCGAGGGATCCAAAACTACAGCTGTTAATATGCGGTTTAAAAGTTGTAATGAGGGCTTCAAGTAAAAGCTCAAAGAAAACAAGCTCAAAGAGAACAAGATCTCGTAAATCTCGGAAATTAGGTAGAGGGAAGTGGATGGTTGTAGCTAATATAGCCAGGTTTTTGTCAGTTTCTATGACTGAGACGGTTGTTAAGGTAAGCCTGGTTCCAATTATTACACTTGATCTTTTGGGTGTTTATGATTATTGTTTGACTTGCCAGTTCTTCCATCGTATTGATGCACCGGACTCTCTGACGGATGTTGCTTTCTTTATCTTTTTTGTCAAGTTTTTTTACTGTTTGTAATTGTGCATGCTGAAGATTTTTGTTACAAAAACATATTTGAAGAATCTTTTGATTCACTGAGATTATTACTTTATGTGTGAGCTGAAATAACTAAACAAGGAATTTAATTGTTTTTGCTTGTACAGTGCACTACTTCCGAGTTTGTTCAACTTATACATAGAAGGATTTGAATTGTAGGTTAATGCTTACAAGAAACCAGTTGAAGTATACCTTGGTGATCAAGGTTCAAATCCTAATGGGGACAAAAAGTATGTGATTTTTTCCCATCTGCCTAAGCCTTGGTGGGTAGAATTACTCGGTACCTGTGCTGGTAGGAGGTAGCAGGTACCCAGTGGAATAGTCGAGTGTGCGAAAGATGGCCCGGGCAGCATCATTATTTAAAAAAACAAAGGAAATTAGAAGTATATGATTGACTGATGGGAACATATTAATTTTTGTGTTAACTGATTTTTTTGAAATAAATGCGAAACTAGAGATCCTACTAAAATTAATCAGAATAAAGGAATCTGCATCTTAATAGATAATATTTAAGCATTTGTATAAATTCCATTGTAGCATGCTCTTTGGGGACGTAGCCAGACCAGATTTAGAAGGGCAGCATTATAAGACTTTGGGCACTTTTTGGGGTTATAGTGGGACGATATGAAGTGAAGGTAAATGTTCAGACGGTGTACATTGAGAAAAGCTGGCAGGGAAGTAGCTTTAAGAGTGCAGGCAAGAACAAAAGGGAACAAACAAAGAACAAGAAATGGAGCCAAAAAAGCTTGGAGTTGGTGTGAACGACATGGTTAGTATATCAAGAAAGTAAAATGACGAAAACATCAATGAGTGGAGTGTAATTTTTTGAAGGGGTTAATGAGTTGTAATCACTACTCTGAGGTATTTGGGGGGATAGATATTTTTGAGGTTTGGATATTCTATTTTTATTGGTATACTCTGGTGTGCTTAGGTTCCCCTTTTAGTGCTTTTAATTTAGTTATCTTACCTATCAAAAGATAAAACGTGTTCTTATATTTCTTTTTTAAAGTTATATATGGGAAACTGGAAAAAATATTATAGACTCTTCTTATACTTTTGGATACAGATCATTAAGAACTAAGAAGCACTACCAAGAAGAGAATAATTAGGAGTACTCCATTAGTTAGTGGTATTGGGGAATATCATTAAAGCTTTATGTGGATGGAAATTCATTACCCATAAAGTGAAGGAATTGTACAAAATTAGTTTCTGTCCTGCAATGACCTATAGCCATAGTGTAGTATGTTAATGCAATGATCGCTAGATAAAGTTGTTCTTAATAGGACATCCATTTTGTTCCAAAGTATGTTCCTAATTTGTTCTAAAACAGATGTTAATTTTTTCCTTTGTGATGCTTATGTTCTTGTTTATTTAGGTAGCTTTTTTTCCCCTCATGTATCATGTTTCTTATGCATGTTAATTGTCTCTTTAAATTTTGTAGACACCAAAAGCTGGTTTGGAAGTTAAAGAAATGACACTTGATATATCTAAAGATAGTGGATCAGAGCCAGCCTTGTATGTCAAGTTGCACGTTACTTCTATTCTTGTTCACTTATGTGAATCACAAATCAGTTCTGGTCAATCATCAATGCACATCGGATCTTTTCCTGCCAACCGTGCAATACTAACCATGGCGGAAAGGACCTCTGCCCCTTTCGGTTGTGAGGAAGTTTCTCTCTTGTGTGAGTTTGGCCATGATAGGTATACCTTTTTCAATTGTTTCATTTTAAAGAAAAATTCATTATGTAGTTTAATTTATTCAGTAACTGACAATTTATGGGACCTCTCCTCTGGTCATTCAAATCCTAGTTAATTCTCTTGTAGCCCATACATTGTAATATACTTGCTGGTTGTTGTTAGATAGTTATGTGTGAATATGTCCTAGTCTCATATGTAGTAGAAGTAGAATATGTCCTAGTCCCATAAGTAATAGGAGCAGAATCTGTTATATATAGGGATCACTGTATCATTGTTAATAAATAGATTTTTCTCTCGTGTATTCCCACATGGTATCATAGCTTCAGTGATAAAATTATCGTTGTGCGTCATTCTAGCGACATCCGGGAAGAAAGATCTCATCGTCGTGCAATTTTTTGGCAACTTTGTCTTGTTCCCAGGGTTCATCACTGCTACAGTGGTACTGTGCATATACCAGTACCACCATCAGATCTGAAACCCTTGTGCGACCAAACTCCAGAAATTCCAGTCCCATCGGAACAAAAAAGCCAGTCATCGTGCATCTTTCCGGTTGATGAATCAAGATTGATTTGCGTTATCTTTTCATTGGTAAGTGTTGTGTGAAAACCAACACTACCATATTGTTCGGAAAAGTCAGGCGACAAAACCCTAGTCAATCGCTCCGGCAGAAAGTCCCTTACGCGCCTCCAAGCAGCGCCAAAACTAGGGTTCCTGCGAGCTACAGTAATTTTTCCTATGCGTGAACCATTTCGGCCACTTTTTGACAAAACTTCTTCAGGACAACATACTCGTCCAATGATTCGGAGCCTACCCATATAAATTGCATCAAATTCTGACAACTTTGATTTTTTCCGGCGTGAACAGTAATTTCCGGAAAATTTTCTGTTTTCTGGTGGTGTTTTAGAACCTATTTTGTAGTGTGAAATTCGGCTTAGTCTCACTATTTTCAAATATTTCCGGTGACTTTTCGGCTAACTTCTGTTTATCAGCAACCACCTGGTTTTGTTGCTCGGGAGTCTAGTGGCCTTGTATGTCGAATGATCAGCTTGCAGATATTTTCACCAAGCCCCTTACTGGTCCTCGTATTAGTTACATATGTAACAAGCTCGGTACATATGATTTGTATGCACCAGCTTGAGGGGAGTGTTACATAGTTACGTGTGAATATGTCCTAGTCTCATATGTAGTAGGAGTAGAATATGTCCTAGTCCCATATGTAGTAGGAGTTATGTATTATATATAGGGATCATTGTATCATTGTTAATAAATAGATTTTTCTCCTGTGCATTCTGATAGTTTTGTTAGATCAGAATCTAAGCTTTCGGAGTGCCGTTACTGTCCATGCCATTATTTTCTTCCTACAACTTTTTAACAGCTTGGGCCGTCTCATTACCTTTGATGTTTTAAACACGGGAACCTTTTCTAAGATAATCAGTTGGCTCAACTACTACATTTTCTTGCTTTTTTCTTTTCTTTGGAAATTTTAAAGGTTATAACTTATAAGCTTAATATGTGCACCAAATTGGTTTAGTTTTCTTTGGAAGTAGAAGCCCTCAAGCATCTCATACAGCTAAATTTCCAAAAGATGGAAAATAATTCTCCTCCACAACAGCATAAGATACCTTATATTAACTAAGTAATTGTATCCCCCAATATGCTGTACAAAAGTAACACAAATATCTAAACTAGAGCTTTCTTTAATTTCTCATAAAGCAAGTCATTTTGTCCAATTAAACCTTCAAAAAATTGTTCTTATGTAAAGAACGAGTAGTCCCAGCTTATACATTAAGAAAACAGCTATTTGATATGCAATATATGTTGAGGTGATATTTTAACAGCTCCCTTTCCTTATCTAACTACAATAAGATTTTGAGATAAAGAGCATGTTGAGCTTACACAGGTTGAGCAGAAGGAACTTTCTTAGATCATGTCATCTTGTTTGATGGAAAATATGGATATGTCAAAAGGGGCTGATTGAGCAAAACTATAAAAGTTCTTTGATAAATCGTGAGGTACAGAGACGAATTTCATTGAGGAGAAGAGAACTTGCTGTTTATAAAGATGTAGCACCTATATTTATATAGGAAAAGGATACGTTGAAAAACCCCACTCATAGGAAAACTAGGATGGTAGCTTGTCAATCAAGAAATAAAACAGAAGGCAGTAAGATAGAAGTTCCACAACTTTTTGGAATTGGATTGATAGTAGATATCTGAAATAAAAAAAAACACAATTGTGTCGATGTAAATATTTGAGTTAGAGTTGCTTGGTGCTCTATAACAATAGCACTTGCCTGGTGCTGTTATTGTGAATAAAATAACCTTACTTCATCGTAAACTGGTTTTAGCTAGAGCTGCTATATCACTGAACGGTGAACATGAAAATGTCACCGTGAACAATATTTCACCTTTTAACTTAAATATGTCCTGCGTGAAGGGGACAAGTATTTCTTGCCTTTGCTAGATGAAAAGTTTACCGGCTATTTAAACAGCAACCGGCTTTCTGTTTTATGCTATTCGAAACGACAATATTTTGTGGCATTAAAAAGAGCAACTTAATTAGCTCTTCTCGATTCTCATTTCTAGATGAGACGGGAAGTATATCATCCAACAGACCCTGTTTGCTACTATTCTTTGCTTTATACCGTAGGCATGTGCTTGATACAAAAATCATTGCTTATTGTGGATAACAGTGTTGCCCTTACTTACCCCTCCCCAACAACCCCCCCCCCCCCCCCCCCAAAAAAAAAAAAAAAAAGAGAGAAAAGAAACAAAAATACTAGATCCTTTCAGTTGTGACTTATTCAAATGCGTTCATGTAATCTGATCTTAGCGAAAGCAATTTTTCATCTTTTAGTCTGATGTTAACTGTGCCTCATTACTTTTCGTTGTTGTTTCTTTTCATTTAGGGAAGCAGGAGTGGTTGTTAGGAATGTGGATATCAGAAATGGTGAAATTTCGGTTAATCTGAATGAGGAGCTGCTTCTTAAAAAGAAAAGTGTGGATACTTCACATGTAGCTATAAAGCCGATTAATGAATCTGGCACTACTGACAAAACAGAGAAAAAACCAGCAGCTTTTGCTGTTATGAGAGAAAAATATGCCTCTATGTTTCCAGAAAAGGTCAGCTATTTCCTTATTCTCATCTTTTCTAATGTGCTTGACTATATATATTTATCCTCCTTGATGCTTTGGTAACTATGCTAAAGCGCCGAATAATCAAAGATGAAGCGTACAGTTTGTGCTCTGCTTGCTTAGTTTAGAGCTTAAGCGCATCTTAAGCAAGCCTTATATTGCATTGCATGCCAGTGGAAAAAGAGATAGAGCTGTACCCTAATCCATCAAATCTTAATGCAATTGTGAAGGAGAAATAGAGTTCCCAGTGAAGGAGAGAGCCTTATCATTTGAATCCATGGAAGAAGCTGCAAATGAAATTCTTTGCTGTTACTAATATGTCGGAGAAGAAACATATACAAGAACGAAGACATATTGCATATGGGACTGGCCTACAGGGCGATCACTTTAAATCAAAGGTAAGATGGGTCAGACAGTTGAAGGCGGGTCCAGAAAATTATGACAAGTCCAATGTAAAAGAAAGATGCACTCAAAGGTTAAATGGGGACTAGGAACAATGGAGAGACGAAGCCAATATGCAACCATTAGTGCAACAGTTAGTGAATTATTGGTTAAGTTTGGGAGTTTGAGAACAGAACGCCTGAAATTTTAGGGGCCATCCAGTATGAAGTTGAGTAAGCAGGCCTTCGACTGTACCATGGTGAGTGAGAGACCTGCTAGGAAACGCCCAGGACTTCAGATTGTTCCTTATAACCAAAGATTTCACTTAAAAAGTACAAACCCAAGTTCACTTAAAAAAAACACAAATCGATACAGACAATAAACATAAACCGAGACTAAGTGTAACAACATAATCAGCCTCTGACCAACCAAAACCCAAACCAAGACCAAAAGCTTAACTGAACCTAACAATATGCCATCAAAAGTTGAATGATCTTCCATGATAGGTTATAGAGAATACTGAAGGAATGACTAGTGAAGTGAACAAGCGAAGCAAAAAGGGGGAGGATCAGTGTGTGAGGGAAGACCAATGCACAACTGATGACATTTCCAACCAATTGTGGCCTCCACACCCAAAAATAATACTATACTTCACCCAAATGGCTACCCTTTTTCTGATGAAGGAAGGAGATGGAAATTTAATAAGGTGGGACGGATAGCGGTAGAAGGAGGAATGGGAGAACTGTATAATTGAGCTGAAACTCAATATCTTCAAAATACAAACAATTGACAATTTTACTGCTACCTTGCGGCTTGGATGGTGATTTAAGGGGGAATGACATTCAGTTGGGATATGCAGTTTACGAGGAAGTACGAGTTGGTCAGTCATGATGAGATGGATGATTAATGGGAGCATTTCAGAAAGTTTGGATGTAGAAGAGGGAAAGAAGAAGGCATTGAAGATGTCTGCAGGCGGGTCAGATAACATGCATCTTAGTTGGTTCCGCCACCACTAGATAACATATAGATTCTCTGTGGGTGGAGATAAGGGTTTCAACATGGATGGGAAAGAATTATTGGGATTTCAGTAATTGTAGGGATGTCATGCTTTTTATTAAGGAAAAAGAATGACATCCCTAAAATTTCTAGGGTGTGTCATTCTAGGGGTTCAAAAGGAGGGCACTTTATTTTTATATTGTCTAGCATTGAATAGAAATGCAAGTAGCTAGGAGGACAAGAGCAGGTTAAGGAATTCTTGGATTTTATCAACTATTAGAAAAAAATTAAAACTGAGAAGTAGAAGAGTTTAATGTTGAAGAGTACAATCTGCCTAGTGTGAAGAAAATGGCATTTGGGTCAAACTATGCTACCAAAAATCTCACTCGTGGTCACATGTACCTGTATGTGAGATGAACATAGAAAAGGAGTGTTCATATAGAGATCATGTGTTTCATTGCATGCACAACAGCATGGAAAGCAATTTACTGTAAGGCAAGGTTCTTAATTGATGGTATGTGCAGTCGATTACCACTAGGAAGAAACAGCAATAAAAACAGACTGGAAAATTAAGGTTCAATAGCACGGAGATGATGCTGTTGAACATTGTTCTTACTTCTTCCGGACAATCACAAGAAATACTAGACTAGACTACATAAATTGTAAATGTAATTTATCAGTTAGTAGGGCCCAATTTACAATAGTGTTCTTTAAATACCCATTATGTGTGAAACATGCTCCAATTAATTGGATTCGACACATTCAGTTAAACCCTGAATATCAAGAATATTGACTGAAAATCTTATGTGCATTTTCCTATGCAGTTGAAAATTAACTCCTTTCTAGACTAGTTCTTCCTCGTGTAGTTTTAGAAGAACTGGTCTGCTAGGTCTGTAACCTCTCTTTAACTTTTTGGGCGAGAAGTCCTATGTGAGGCACTTTAAGCTTACTTATTTTCCCATCACTTAAAGAAATTTCATTATTGTTCACAGTTGAAACATTAAATGGAAATCATGATCTGAGTGCAGTTGGCACAGTAGATATCAGGTAAAAGAGGTGCAGTTAGGGTAACAGCTTTTGTCAAGCAGTTGAAATAGGAGTGACTGGTGGATTAGGCATCATCTCGTGCAATGCTTGGTAAAAAACACATGATCGACATATACTGCGTGGACTGGGATACCCAATACTTGTTATGTAATAGCACACATATAGGTAGTGGTGCTTGCATTTGATTGATCTACTTACTGTATTTTGTTTGATAGCTTAGCTTCACTTTACCCAAAGTGGATGTGAAGTTTGTGCACCGGGTAGAGGGTTTTATGGTTGAGAATAGCATTATGGGCATCCACCTAAAAGGCTCAAAAACTCAATCTATTGAAGATGTTGGAGAAAGCACGCAACTTCATGTTCAGTTGGAGATCAGTGAAATTCATGTATGTTCGCATGGTCAATTCCTTTAAACTCCTCTTTACTATAAAATTTCTATTGCCAAGTATTTATCTTAAGATTGATTTTTTACTATGCTGTAGCTACTTAAAGATGCCGGCACATCAATTGTCGAGATATCAAAACTTGAAACCATTGCTTCAGTTTATATTCCACTTGAGGTAAAATGCTGCCTGCTTTTAGCTGCACCAATTTTCTTAGCTTTCTTATTTTTGGCAAACTGCTGTACATTTAGCATTGTATCACGTTGTAGAGTTACTTCGTTCACTGTTGAGAAGACAAACTCGGACATATTATATTCACCTCAGTGAAGTTCTCTAAATTGATACCGTAATTAAGATGAATAGATTTTTCCTTCCCCAACATACCATGCTTGAACTGCCCATCTTTTTAGTTTAGTTGGATCTACCAATTCAGTGCATGATATTATGTATTTTTGTTCAATTTCATTTAACAGGAAAAATGAATATTTCTTTTGTGTAATGGAAATATAAAAACTTGTATATGTGAAATTTAAGAGAATTAGTTTTAAATATAGAATGTGCTATAAGTGCTCAAATTATGGTTTAATATGAGATGAAATGGAGGTGGGTGCAGACTTCATTTATGTGTGAAATGGGTAAGGATGCAACAACAACAACAACAACAACCCAGTAGAATCCCACTAGTGGGGTCTGGGGAGGGTAGAGTGTACGCAGACCTTACCCCTACCCCGAAGGGATAGAGAGGCTGTTTCCGGGAGACGGGTAAGGATGATGGAAGCAAAATTTGGAAAATGTTGTCGGCTATACACGATTGTATGCCTATAATTTATATACCAATTGAGACCATTACACATGAATGTTTTACCAATTCCATGGTTATTGCGGGGAAATAGCAGTGTACGAATTTAAGAGAAGCTTTCTTAGTGGCTAACTGCCAAAGCGTAATTCTTGTATGTAGTCGAGTTGTCTAGGTGGCACTGCTGCAATGTAGGCATTGGTTAGGGTCTCTCTTTTCCTCAATATTACTGGTTTTAGTTACTATTCATGCTTTCTATTTTCTTTATCAGGAGTTGAAAGGTTTGCATGATTTTGCATGTTACTCCTGTAACAGATGTTGTGCTTGTTAAGGATTCACCTTAATATGCGCGCTCCTCTACCAGCATCATTTATAAGGATGAATATAAGTTGAACTAATGTTCTATCCATGACATGTTCCCCTTTTGCTGTATATCATCTTTTTCATGCTTCCCCTTTGGCATTCATTATTTCTGTATGTCTTAATTATGTCAATTCTTCTCCTGCAATGTGATCATACATAATATTTTACTTTCAGCCTTCTTCACCTATCAGATCTGAAATTGGTGTTAAGCTTGGAGGTACGCGGTGCAACCTCATAATTACAAGATTAAATCCTTGGATGCGCCTTCATGCTTCAAAGAAAAAGAAGATGGTACTCCGAGAAGAAAGTTCTACTCGTGAAAAACCAAAGTCATCTGATCATAAAGCCATTACGTGGACCGCCACTATTTCGGCCCCTGAAATGACCATAATGGTCTATGATCTGAATGGCTTGCCATTGTGTCATGTAAGACTTCTGATATCCTGTGGACATCTTTGACTCTTGTTTGAGATGTTGTCCCTTACATGAAATTCTTCTCTTATTCCTTCTCAAATCTTTTGTGTCTTTACTTCGCACAAACATTTAGTGATCCAAGCTCACAAAAAAAAATGTGTTTGGTTTTTGCATGATTTTACTTAAGCTATTTGTTGTTTTAGACAGAATACAATGCTTAAATATCTGAGTATAGATCTGCTTAAACTCTATGGATTAAGATGGTAGTTTGGCTTCAACATAGTAAAGCTATTGGTCTTGATCCTATAATTTGCATCTCTCAGCTACAAGGGACTCACGGAGTTGGTGACCTTTTGCTTGAACTGATTTCTTTGCCTTTTCCATGTAATCAAGGACATTCTGCGTTCTAGACATTTAGTTTCTCCTGCCAATGAGTTTCCCTTTCTATTCGAAGTAGTCAAAAAATGTTACATCAAATATTAGCATGGATAACTAGGTTGTCAGCTGGTGTCTGTAGAATACTTTTGTAGTAGAAACGTTATTTCATTCTCCTGTTTAAATATGATGCATCTACTTCGTTATCAAAGAAATATGATGCATCTTCCTTTGTCATCTGTATATTGCAGGCTTGTTCTCAGTCTTTACATGTCTTTTCCAATAATACATCAAGTGCAGGCGCAGTAATGCAAACGGAAATTGTTGAATTCAATCTAAACATGTCTGACGAGCATCAAGAATGCATGAAGGACCTGTTTGGGGTTGAAAAAAACATTAGTTCACTAATTCATATAGCAAAAGTCAGTCTTGATATGGGCAGGAAAGATTTGGATTCACCTGAAGAGGGACTTAACTGTAAAAAAGTTCTCTCTGTTGATGTTCCTGGCATGGGTATATACTTGACCTATAGGCGCCTCGCATCCCTGATATCAGCAGCTTTCTCTTTCAAACGTTTCCTGAAGAGTTTCTCTGTCTCTGGTAAGAAACCAAATACCCAGGGAACGAAATCATCCAAGCCATCAGGAAAAGGGATTCAAGAAATAAAATTTAATCTACAACAGTGCTCTTTAAATATAATTGGAGAGGTGGGCTTGGAAAAAGCTGTTGTTCCTGACCCGAAACGGGTCAATTATGGATCTCAGGGTGGTCGTATTGTGATTAGTGTTTCAGCTGATGGTACCCCCCGCACTGCAAATATAATATCTACAGCTTCAGATAAATTAGAAAAAGTGAAGTACTCTGTGTCCCTTGATATTTTCCACCTAAAATTCTGTATGAACAAGGAGAAACAATCGACACAAGTGGAGCTTGAAAGAGCCAAATCTATTTTTCAAGAACATTTAGAAGACAGAAACCTTGGCACTAAAGTTACACTGCTTGATATGCAGAATACAAAGTTTGTGAAACGATCTGGTGGCCTTAAAGAGATTGCGACGTGCTCTCTCTTTAGTGCCAGAGATATATCAGTTAGATGGGAGCCTGATGCGCATATAGCATTGTTTGAGTTGGGCCTGCAATTGAAGTTGCTCATGCACAATCAGAAGCTTCAAGAACCTGCTAAAGAAGGAGATCTTAAAAATAATGAGCAGGGAAAAGAGACCTCCAAAGAATCACTACAGCTGGAGAAACAACACAAGAAAAGAGAATCAGTTTTTGCTCTTGATGTGGAAGTGCTTAATATATCTGCTGAAGTTGGAGATGGCGTTGAGACAGCTGTTCAGGTGCAGTCGATCTTTTCAGAAAATGCTCGGATAGGTATGCTTCTTGAAGGGATCATGCTCAACTTCAACAATTCAAGACTATTTAGAAGCAGCAGGATGCAAATATCTCGTATTCCCAACCCCTCTAGCAGCGCACCAAATGAAAAAACTGAGAATGGCACAACATGGGATTGGGTAATTCAAGCCCTTGATGTTCATATATGTATGCCATACAGGTTGCAATTGCGTGCAATAGATGATTCTGTTGAGGAAATGATTCGAGCTTTAAAGCTCGTAACTGCTGCAAAGACTAAACTTATGTTTCCCAATAAGGAAGAGAAACCGAAAGCTAAAAAGACTAGTTCAACAAAAATTGGTCGAGTCAGATTCTGCATAAAGAAGCTCACAGCTGATATTGAAGAAGAACCAATACAGGGATGGCTTGATGAACATTATCAGCTATGGAAGAACGGGGCCTGTGAATCAGCGGTCAGATTAAACTTTCTTGATGAACTTATTTCCAAAGGCGGAAAATGTGAAGGTTCCGCTGAAGGAAATGATCCTCTTGATGATGGCAAGATCAATATTAATGGAGAAGAGATTGATGTAGAGGATACTTCAGCCATTCAGAAACTGCGGGAGGAGATCTACAAGCAGTCATTCAGGTCATATTACCAGGCATGCAAAAAGCTTGTTCTGTCAGAAGGCTCTGGGGCCTGTAATGAAGGATTTCAAGCGGGCTTCAAGCTTAGCACTGCAAGAACTTCTCTTTTTTCAATTTCTGCTACCGAATTAGATGTAAGCTTGACAAAAATTGAAGGAGGTGATGCAGGGATGATAGAGCTTCTGCAAAAGCTTGATCCAGTATGTCGTGCACATAGCATCCCATTTTCACGATTATATGGTAGTAACATCAATTTGCGTACAGGTTCTCTTGTCGTTCGGATAAGAAACTACACATCTCCGCTTCTTGCTGCTAATTCAGGCCGATGTGAAGGCCGTCTTGTAATGGCTCAGCAGGTACAATCTTTAGTTCTTTGTTTTTTTCATCCTCCTCAAACCCCCAAACCCCGATGGCTTTTACTGAATATATATGGTCATGAGAAGGCAATAACTTTTCCTGCATTTTCTGTCTGCTTGATTTTGTTTCTGGATATCCTGCAATACTTGTATATGCTTCATTTTCTCTGTATGATGTGAAAATGAAATTGCTGCTTCTCATAATGTAGAGAGTAGGAGATTCTCCATCTAATAGTTTTCAATTATTCCTCCCAAATTTATTGCAATTTGCTATTATTTGGTCATTCTAATACATTGAAGAGACTAGACATAAGTGGTGCACATGCAGATTCTGTTGTTTTGAACTTTGCCTATCAAAGCACCATTTTTACTTGCCTTAATACTGGAAATATTAGCAGGACCCATACTGGAAACTTAATCATGACGGATGAATATGGTTGCCCAGTCAATTCATCATGAAATAGCTATCAGCTTTGATATTAGTACTACAATGTTACGCTATAAGGAACAAATCAAAACATTATTTTCATAATAGTGCAGTCTTTAGTGTTGCCTTTGTCATGTCAAACTTCACTTTCTATTGTTTAACTGTTAAGGCAACACGAACAAGTACTACTGCTTCTATTTTTACTCTGTGGGTAAGTTTACTTAATGCTCAACAAACTCCTGATTTGTGCGTATATATAACTCTTGCTGCCAAGTTCCATCAGTATGCTGAAGTTGACAAGACTACTAAATTCGACTGTATCAATCTGATGATATCCGAATGCAAAGATTTTATAAGCTGTTACTAAAATTCTACTAGGTGAAATAATTTCGGTGAGATAATAATACCATTTAAATTTATGTTTATCTTTGCACCTTGGAATTGGAAAATCCTAAAGCAGAAGATGTTAGACGTCTAACTTTTCCTTTTTTTCTTGAGAAGTTTATTTATCAGCGTTTTTGAAAAGGTTTACTCATGAGTTACCTTTTGAATGTATGGAAATCTTTCAATGTACCCACTGGCATTTTGGTGAACCTTTTTCGTCCATATTAACTGCAGGCAACACCTTTTCAGCCCCAAATGCAGCAAAATGTGTTCATTGGGAAATGGAGGAAGGTCCGTTTGCTTCGATCAGTCAGTGGGACAACTCCACCAATGAAAACATATTTGGATTTGCCCTTACACTTTCAGAAAGCAGAAATTTCGTATGGAGTTGGTTTTGAACCTGCATTGACTGATCTCAGCTATGCTTTCACTGTGGCCCTTCGTAGGGCCAATTTGAGCATCAGAAATCCAAATCCGGATCCTCCTCCACCTAAAAAGGAAAAGAGCTTGCCATGGTGGGATGAAATGAGACACTACATTCATGGGAGCTCCACCTTATATTTCGATGAGTCTCAAGTCAATATTCTTTCCAGTACAAATCCTTATGAAAAGTCCAACAAGCTTCAGATAGCATCTGGGTATATGGAGATCCAGCAGGCAGATGGTCGTATTTTTGCTTTTGCGAAGGACTTCAAGATTCTATTAAGCAGTTTGGATAGCTTGTCGAGGAACACTGACTTAAAACATCCAACTGGCTTTTCCTGCACTTTCCTAGAAGCCCCGGCCTTTAGTGTTGAAGTGTTCATGGAATGGGATTGTGATTCTGGAAATCCTCTAAACCATTATTTATTTGCTCTTCCAAATGAAGGTGTGCCTCGTGAAAAAGTTTATGATCCCTTTAGATCAACTTTTCTGTCCCTACGGTGGAATCTTTTGCTTAGGCCCTCTCTTCCCTTCCATGATAATCAGTCAGAGGTACCCTCTGCGGATAATCAGGGTCTCTCGAGCACTGCTGCCTTTGGTGCTCAAAAGAAAGATACCGGGGCAGTCAATTCACCAACAATACAGGTTGGTCCTCATGATTTGGCATGGCTAATCAAATTTTGGAACTTAAACTACATTCCTCCTCAGAAGTTGCGGACCTTTTCAAGATGGCCCCGTTTTGGAGTTCCAAGAATTCCTAGATCTGGCAATCTGTCATTGGACAGAGTAATGACTGAATTTATGTTTAGAATTGATTCAACACCAACATGTATAAAGCATATGCCTTTATATGATGATGACCCGGCTAAGGGGCTGGCATTTACAATGACAAAGTTAAAATTTGAAATTTATTTAGGCCGGGGTAAGCAAAAGTACACATTTGAGAGTGTACGAGACCCTCTTGAACTTGTGTACCAAGGTATTGACCTTCACATTCCAAAGGCATTTATCAGTAGAGATGATAGCATTAGTGTTGCAAAAGTAGTTCAAAAGGCTAGAAAAGAATCACAAACTGCAGTTTTGGATATGTCTGCTAATGATAAACCTGGCAGTATGAGTGGCAGCATGGACAGACATCAAGATGACGGTTTGCTTTTATCATCCGAGTACTTCACGATCAGAAAACAATCCCCAAAGGCTGACCCAGAAAGGTTATTGGCATGGCAAGAAGCTGGTAGAAGAAATATTGAGACGACATGCGTTAAGTCTGAAGTTGATAATGAGAGTGAAAGTGAGGACAGGACAAGATCTGACCCAAGTGACGATGATGGATACAATGTGGTGATAGCAGATAATTGTCAACGTATCTTTGTCTATGGTCTTAAGATTTTGTGGACACTTGAAATAAGAGATGCTGTTCGGTCCTGGGTAGCTGGATTATCTAAAGCCTTTGAACCTTCAAAACCATCTCCCTCTAGGCAATATGCACAACGAAAGCTGCTGGAGGAAAGTAAGGTAATTAATAGTATTGAATCACATGAAGATGATAACCAGAAGTCTCCTCCCAGTCAAGACGCAGGGCCGTCAAGGAGTCAAGATGATAACAATAAGTCTCCTCTGGAACAAGCAGGGCCACCAAAATCACAATTAGAACCACCGCCATCAAATGCAGTTAAAGCAGACACTCCTCAGTCGAGTTCTACTGGTAAGCTCTAACTGAAACTTGAAATTTTTATCATACTTTGGACATAAAATGCGTATTCTTCTCTGAGGCATAGGGATGCTTAACACCACAATTGTTTCAAGTGTCTACCTATAAAGTTAGGCTATGCATTTCACTTATTTTACAGTGACTAGTAGGGACAACTTTTTTCCAGTAAGTGTAGGTATTAGGTTTATCCAGTTTACTTGCTGGCATATTTTGACAATCAGTTGCACCAACTGGAGATAGCTGCATGTGCATGTGATCAATATGAACATTTACATACTCTTTGAGATGTGCATGAGAATCTTTTGCTGGACTTCTCACTGTTTGAACTCCTTACTGCTAAATGCTTATTGTTGTGTTTTGTCCTTTTTTCTCTTTATTACCAGAAAAGCTTGGTGTTGCTGAAGACTCTGAGGGGGAGGGGACTCGCCATTTTATGGTGAATGTCATTGAACCACAATTCAACCTTCACTCGGAGGATGCAAATGTAAGTTAATAAAGTGTCATTCTTGGATCAATTGTTAATTCTAGCGAGGTCATAATTTCCTAGTTTCTTTTTATCATTATTCATAGTTAATTATTAATATTTTTTTATTTTCTTTCTATCTCGCTTGATCATTCGCTGGATGTAATATAGCTGAAGAGAGAGGAAACACAATCAAGTAACTGATATCTTTTTATGAAATTAGCTTTGTTTATACCCTTGTTTCTCATACTAATTCTCTTAAAACCGAAAGGTGTGCATTGAGGTGCTAAACCTGTCATGATGGTGGGTGAAACATCCTGATCACTTTGTGCTCTATGCAGCTCAACTTAACTGTAAATTATTAACAGCTTCTACCTACATGAATTTGTGCTTCTTCATTCAGCTTTAGTTTTATTTTATGATAATTTTCTTCATTCGGCTTTATTCAAGTGTTTCCAAATTCCAAGTGTGATTCACTTTATAGCATTGAGTGCTAGAAGACCCTTAGAAATTGCTTTACTCTTATAAGAGTATCAATGTATTGTTACAAACTTGTGATGTTCAATTGAGTGTTGTGATGTAAGCATTGTAAGGGAAATTTGTAATCCAACATACAATGACAAGAAAGGGGAAATATTATGTATGTGTAATCTATAGCAATGCTTTGAATTTTCATCTATGCTAATGCTACAGAACCCTCCCTCCTTGACAGGGTAGATTTCTGTTAGCTGCTGTGAGTGGTCGTGTTTTGGCTCGTTCATTCCATTCAGTTATTTCCATTGGCTATGAAGTGATTGAGCAAGCTCTTGGTGGAGGAGGTGTCCAAATTCCCGAGTCTCAACCACAAATGACGTGGAATCGCATGGAGTTGTCTGTGATGTTAGAACAGGTACAGGCACATGTCGCCCCAACTGATGTAGATCCAGGGGCTGGAGTGCAGTGGCTTCCAAAAATTCGGAGAAGCTCACCTAAAGTTAAGCGCACAGGAGCATTACTTGAAAGAGTGTTTATGCCTTGTGATATGTATTTCCGCTACACTAGACATAAAGGCGGAACAACACAGTTGAAGGTATTCCTTGTTTCTGAATCTGTGACAACCTGTTGACATTGTTTCATAGGATCACAAGTGTACTATCTTTTGTTTGATTCTCAACTATGATAATGTTTTATCCAGGTGAAACCCTTGAAGGAGCTTTCATTCAATTCTCATAACATAACAGCAGCAATGACGTCTCGTCAATTTCAAGTTATGTTAGATGTGTTGACCAATCTTCTCCTTGCTCGGGCTCCAAAGTACAGACACCAATTAAAATTTTTGTCATTAATCTTAACATCTTATTGTTTTTAATTTGTTTTTGTGGAAGTGAATGCATCTATCTCATATTGTTCCTTTGAACCCTTTAATATACTTGGATGTTAGATCAGTTGCTTCTCAATCCTCATTTTTTTGTTGAGCTCTCAACTAAATTATATTGGGATGCTAATTCAGGCCTCGAAAAGTTAGTTTCTCATATTCAGAAGGTGATGATGAAGATGATGAAGAAGAGGCTGATGAAGTCGTTCCTGATGGAGTGGAAGAGGTAGAATTAGCAAGAGTGGAGCTTGAGCGTGAAGAACGAGTCCAGAAGTTGATCCAGGAAGATATTAGGAAATTATCTCTTTCTACTGATGTTTCTGCGGACATGGGCCCCGTAAAGGAAGGTGATCTCTGGATTATTAGTGGTGGAAGGTCCATGTTGGTAAGACAGGAATTCTCTGAAGCACTTTAACTTTATGAATGTGGTACAAGTCCCGTACCTTTTTTATTGTGAAATAACAGTATTGTCAAATGTGAAAAGCATATTAAAGTGCCCAAGGTCTGTTGGGGCCTTTAACGAAAGGCGAACTAAAGAATGAACTTCTGTAATGAAAGGTGCAGTGAGGAAAAAGATAAAACATATCTATGTAATGCAAAAACAAAAAGTAACTATAAAGACAAATAACAATTACTCTCCCCGTTTTAATTTATATGACACTTCCCTTATTCGTCTATTCCAAAAAAAATTGACGCATTTCTATATTTGGAATATTTAACGTTAAACTATTCATTTTACCTGTTTTACCCTTAATGAGAAGCTTTTGCAGCCAATTTGTGTTAATCCTATTAACAACTGGCTGGCTGGCTTTAGACTCATTTTTTCCGAACTGTGTCCCATTATGAAACCTAGCAACTACTTTCTGAGGAATTTACCCTAGTTCTGACGATTTTTCGTGTTTGGCCCCTCGTCTCTTCCACAAATTTCTGATAGATTCATTTGACGTTGTACAGATTCTATTATAATTATAATTAGGAGGTGTATTAAAGTGAATGCCTGTTATGTTGACTGTCCACAGGTGCAAAAACTGAAGAAAGAGCTGGTAAATGCTAAAAAATCTAGAAAAGTTGCATCTGCGTCTCTAAGAATGGCTTTACAGAAGGCTGCACAGCTACGGTTGATGGAGAAAGAAAAAAACAAAAGTCCTTCTTGTGCTATGCGCATCTCTTTGCAAATTAATAAAGTGGTTTGGAGTATGCTTGTGGATGGTAAATCATTTGCTGAAGCTGAAATAAATGACATGGTGAGTCTCTATATAATTTCATCATGTTTGGTTCTGTCTTTGCTTGGCTGAAATTCCCGCGGAGGTTATCTATTGAAGTAACACTAGTTTAAAAATATGCATATCCTTCGTCAGTAGCTTTTATGTCAGACTAGTCAGCTGATAGGAAATACTGACATCCTTCAACAAAATGAGTTACAATTTCTAGGAACTGTTGGCTTGGAGGTCTGAATTTGTTTTCACTTAACTAATTCTTTGTGTGTATTAGTTCGGGGACCACCTTTGTGCTTCCATCCAAAAAACAGAAGATAGTCAAATAGTCTAAACTGTACCATCGTTTTACAGCAAACTAGCACCTAAATCTTTTGATTATTCTAGGAGTTAGAAATTTCTCAAATCAGGTAATGTGTTGGTAAACACTTGATGGGTTTTGCACTCTCAATTATGCTAGGTTGAGTGTTCTAATATGAAAAGTGGCACTTTTCTGCAAAATGAGAATACCTCCTTTCCTCCTAATGAACGGCAAATATTGAAAAACTACATACCAATCCACAATATGGAGATGCAAAATTTCTGGAAAGGAAAACCTTCCATTTCTATTGTTAATCTAAATAAATCATTCCTTGTTCTTGTGAGAGTCTTCATCTAACGCCTCTGATTTACTGCTAGAAAATGATCGAATCGTTTTTGGCTGGTCTAGTCAATGTTTAGCTGGACATATTACACTATTTTACCTAGAAAAAACTGCACTAGAAATGAGGTTCAAGTTAGCAAAGTTCAGACCAGGAAACTTACATTTGAACAGTAAAGTACCGGCTAAGAAGATCAGGGCGTAGGCTAGACTATTCTCTTGCTATTTCTTTAGGGAGGAAACTCTCTTGATTTAGTAATGCGTTTGACGAGGAAAAAGTGATTACTTGTTTTCCTCAGCTACTTTGGAATCTTAAATCCTGATATTTTTAGTTATCGGAACTGAATGTAGCTTCTTTCACATGGAATCACTTGAATCAAAATATTTTATTTTCCGTTTCTCAATGCAGATATATGATTTTGACCGGGATTACAAAGATATTGGAATTGCTAAGTTCACAATAAAGTACTTTGTTGTGAGGAACTGTCTGCCCAACGCCAAGTCGGATATGCTTTTATCAGCATGGAATCCTCCTCCAGAATGGGGAAAGTAATGCCGGCTACTTCCTATTATTCTTCTGTTCTACTTCTTGCATTATTAGTCATGCATATTTAATGCATTTTGTTTGTGCTTTTCTCCTTTTGCCGATTGGCGCCATGATGGAGTCTTTTACTTTGCAAACTTGAATTTCCTCATCCCAAAAATGCAGTATCATCTGGGATTATGTGATGGCTGATGGAGATTAGTGCCTGTCTTTGCATTTGTAACCATAAATTCCCTGAACAATTACCTCATTCTCCACTTATAATTAGAAGAACCAACTCCTTATAACAATGATGAAGATAATGAGGCATGATGATCTCCTGATCTGGTATGCTTGAAGCGAGAAATAATCAGCTATTGACTAACTCAGAACGACATAGCTGTCCGGTTAAACTAATACTTCCATTTCTTCCTTTTTGGTCAATACCCGATCTTTTATTTAGAATAAACAGAAAAATAAATGTTCACATGATACATATATGCTACTCCCTTATCTACTTCGCATTAAGCATTTTATTTTGTTAAAATATCTGTTGTTTTCTGGAGTGATGTGTTAAACAATTTGTTTGACAACTCATGCTTTGGCATACCTACTGAAAACCATTAAGAGAGAATTGCATAAAATTCTTTTTTTTTTTGTGGACACTTGGAAGAAAACACCATCAGACATACCTATTGAAAACGGCAAAAGAAAAGCATCATCAGATGAAAATTAAAAAATCTGTTAACGGAAATACTGAAACCTTACCTTGCAATGTTCTTCGGAAGCTTAATATCTTTGTTTTTTTTGTTCCATTGCATTGTGATCATACTATTTTTACTTGTAATTGCTTCAGAAAAGTTATGGTTCGGGTAGATGCTAAACAGGGAGCTCCGAAAGATGGAAACTCTACCATTGAACTGTTGCAGGTAATAGTATTGCTTTTTTTTTTAATAAGTTAAGTTTTCACAAAGTCAGGAACTTACAGTTATCTCATTGAATTATTCATTAAATCTTCACACTAGGACATTTGTAAGAGATCAACCCTTTTTCACCCTTTTGGCTTCTTTTATGATAATTCCTCTTATAACCTGTTTAGATTTCTTCTTTGTGTAGGTGGAGATTTATCCCTTAAAGATACATCTGACTGAGTCAATGTACAGAATGATGTGGGCGTATTTTTTCCCAGAAGATGAACAAGACTCCCAGAGACGGCAGGTCTGTCTCAAGTCCCATTTATCAGTTCTACGGTGCAATGAGTTTAAGCAACCTGATGCTTTAACCATGTGACAAGATAATGTTGATAACATTTCTTTTGTTTGTAGGAAGTATGGAAAGTTTCAACAACTGCTAGTGCCAAACGTGCAAAGAAAGGCTCAGTGCAGGAAGCACCAGCTTCAAGTAGCCATTTAACTAAAGACTCTCAGTCTTCCTCTTATGGTGATTTATCCCTAGTGAGTCTCTGATCCCTTCAGTTGGTTGTTGGTTACTTATTCATCTAGCTAACCAATGAAAGCAGACGAGGAGTGAACTGTGGTTCGCACGTCCTCTTTCTTTAATTTTATTTTACAGACTCGGATAAATTCTTCGGTATAGTTCCTTGATCTTTAATCATATCTTTTTTACCAAATGAGTTTTGTATGCCTGAATATGTGCAGGCATCAAAGGTGCAGAACCAAAAAGCTAATGTTACTGCTGTGACCCCTAAGCTAAGACGAACATCCTCCTTTGATAGAAACTGGGAAGAAAATGTAGCTGAATCTGTTGCTAATGAACTTGTACTGCAAATGCACTCATCAAGTGTTTCTTCTTCAAAAAGTGGGCCCCTCGCAAGTATTGAGCAGCCAGATGAAGCTAACAGAAGCAAATCCAAAGAATCAAAATTAGTTAAATCTGGTCGTTCCTCTCATGAAGAGAAAAAGGTGGGGAAGGCACATGATGAGAAAAAATCTAGGCCCCGAAGAATGAGAGAGTTCCACAATATAAAGATTAGTCAAGTCAGTCAATTTTGTGTTATTATGTGTATGTTAAATTTGTTAGTTCCATAACTAATTCATTCTTATTTATGCATGGGTTAGGTTGAGTTACAAATTACATATGAAGGATCAAGATTTGCTGTGGGTGATATGAGACTGCTGATGGATACATTCCATCGCGTTGAATTTACTGGAACCTGGCAGAGATTATTCTCACGAGTTAAGAAGCATATCATCTGGGGAGTCCTTAAATCAGTAACAGGAATGCAGGTTATAATTCCTGGAAATTCTTTTAAGTTTTCATAGCCCAATTATTGGCCATATTAAATCAACGATTTCAGTTTCTGGTTCGTGTTAGCTGCATTACAACCACCCTTCTCTTTCACTTTCTCCGTGATAAATATCTCCAGACTGTTAGATTACTTTAGGGGGTTCTTGAAGCTTCATGGTGTATGTCTATTAATTTTAATGCAGGGCAAGAAGTTCAAAGCAAACAACCAAAAGGAAGCCAGTGCTGCTGGTGTTCCCGATATTGATCTTAATCTCAGTGATAGTGATGGTGGTTCAGCTGAAAAATCTGAGCAGAACCTGCTATCCTGGCCTAAGCGTCCCACTGATGGCGCAGGTGATGGGTTTGTCACCTCAGTAAAAGGCCTTTTTAATTCCCAGCGCAAAAAGGCCAAGGCTTTCGTGCTTCGGACAATGAGGGGTGAAGAAGATGACTTACACGGTGACTGGAGTGAAGGTGAGGCGGAATTCTCTCCCTTTGCCAGACAATTAACCATAACAAAGGCCAAGAAGCTGATTAGACGGCATACAAAGAAGTTCCGTCCCAGAGGGGCAAAAGGTTGGTGGATCCCTGACATTATCTCCTGATTTCTTTTTCTTTGTGTTGTTTCTCTTTTGTGCATATTGGCCTTATGTCTTTCATGAGTAGAATCTAATGTCAAATTCTATGCCCTCTGCTACAACTAGAGTGGCTTAGGGGTCCTTCAGTTTTTCAACTATACCATTACTGAGTATCAATGACTGTTATGCTGACCCAACATTTCTTTCCAGGTTTATCTTCTCAACAAGAATCACTTCCTTCATCACCAAGAGAAAACGCCCCATCTGAAAGTGATTCTTCAAGTGAAACATCGCCTTACGAGCATGAGTAGCAGAGCCTGATAACAGTAAAAGCATATGCTTTTAGGATCTAAAATGGACTCTGCCAATAGCAGCAATTCCATTTGAATAGGTCTTTGTAGCTCTCCTACTTAGACTATGTGAGATGCCTACTTGTTCAAAAATGAAGAACAAGGTAAGAGCTGTGCACACTGATGGAAAAAAGTCCACTATCTGTTTAACATATCATTTCTTTTAGAGCTCTTGAGATATCTTGGAAATAGAATTGAGGTGATTCCTGAGTTATGGGATTTTTTAGCTTCTTGGCACTATGTATTTATTCTTTCACCTATGTCGAATGGACTTCTGGATTTGTAATAGTCAAAAATTTTGTAATCATGTCTTGTCTTTAGCAAGAAGCCTAAGGCTCATCACTGCCGGTACTCATACATAAGACTAAATTATAAAGTTCCGTTTGCTAAATTTGGTTAATAGGCTGCAGATATGACATAATCCAGTTTCCAATCAGTATAATTGCCTTGAATTGAAGAAATCTTTGAGAAAAAAATAGGCAGTAATTGAAAGATATTACTATGGAGTGATTGAGTTGTTGCATTGTGATTGTATTTCCGACATTTATGATATTAACTGCGCAAATATTGCTAAGGCCTTGTGATTTTGGTTGTCAACCAAAGAAGAGAAATAAAAGGAAAAAAATGTTGATCAATGTAATTGTCTCTTCGTTATTAGCACCTTCAAAAAGGAATATAGTTATAACCTTGTTCCTTTTTGCTCTTCTTGTCGTATGCTTTGGGAATCATCGAATCAGCTGAGTATGTTCAAAACCAGATGATGGAGGGAATCAGTTGCCCGTTGTACTCTCTCTCAATTATTTATGTTCTATTCCCCTTCTCTTTGTCTTTTTAATTTACATATATGTTCTTCCATATTTTTGATCGGTCCTGTTCTTTCATATTCCCTCTCGTCGACCGACTAATATCCGACCAAACCAACACCCTCTCTTTACTCCTCTTTTTTGCCCAACGTAGCAAAAACGTTTCATACAAATTTGATAAAAATCTATATATTTGCAATAGCATATAACTTAAATAGTATAAGTTTCATACAATTATTCATACAATATACAACTTATGTAAGACTTTCTAGAACTATAATACAATTTTGAGAGTTGTATATATGTATTATACATATATGAACAATATGCAACTTATTGTATTTGTAATATGGCCAAATTTTTATGACATTTGCCATGGCATAATATCCATTATAACAAATTTGTGGTTCATGACATTTGCCATGACATAATATCCATTATAACAAATTTGTGGATCATGACATTTTCCACGACATAATATCCATTATTAGGCCAAGGATTTCTTGCTATAAATAGTGGAGTTTCTCCTCATTTGAAAACACACCAATTCAAGAGCTTTTCACTCTTGTCTTTCTTTCTCCTCCTTTATTTCATTATAGAGTATTTTGTAAGAGAGTTGGTGTTGGGAAACATTTGTGTGAACCCTTTCTTTGGAGTGATCTTGTGAGGTTATTCTCTTGGGGTATTTGGGATTAATTAGAGTATTTACTCTAATTTTGTACTCTCTTTTGTACTCTTGCTGGTATAGTAAAATTGTTCCTCTCTGCTTGTGGATGTAGGTCACCTTGACCGAACCACGTGTCTTCTTTATATTCCTTAATTGTCGTTATTATCAACTTCCATTGTCTTTGTTATTGTCATTATACCGTTGTTTGGCTAAATTTCGCACTACCCGGGTTCCCGATCCTAACAAATTGGTATCAGAGCCAGATCTAACCGGATTAGTTTAAATAGCCAAAATGACTCTCACAAAGTCTTGTGTTGAGAAATTTGACCGAAGTGCAAACTTCGGAATGTGGCAATTAAAGATAGAAGCTATCCTAAGTCAGGATGGCTTAGATTTGGCACTGCAAGGAAAGGAGAAGATGCCGGATAAAATGACGGACGAGGAGTTTGCCGTCATAGGAAAAAACAGGTATTATTATAAATCTTTCAAATGAGGTTTTACGTGAAGTTGCAGCAGAAAGCTCAGCCAAAGGCATATGGGAAAAGCTTAAAACCTTATATATGAAAAGAACAGTAGAAAACAGGCTTTACCTAAAGCAAAAACTCTATACTCTTCGTATGGCTGAAGGTACCTCTATACTTACTCATCTTGATACTTTTGATTCACTTCTTATGGATTTAAGTAACATAGATGCTGAAATCAAAGATGAGGATCAAGCTGTGTTATTGCTTATTTCCTTACCCTAGTCGTTTAAACATATAAGAGATACTATGCTTTATGGAAAGGATAATATCTCTTATAAAGATATCAAATCTATTTTGAAATCAAAAGAACAAATAGATAGAGATATTACTGGGAAAACTAGTGGGAACCAAGGGGAAGGCTTATTCATAAGAGGTAGATCCAATAAGAAAGATTCAAGTAGTGAGAAACCTAAATCAAGGTCAAAATCCAGATACATAAATGTCATGTGCAAATATTGTCATAAGAAAAGTCACATTATTTCTGAATGCTTTAAATTGAAAAACAAAGAAAATCATATAGAAAAGAAAAATGAGCACAAAAATACTGACACTGCCGAAGCAAGTGTAGATGCTGATAAGACTGAGAGAACTATTTTTTTAGCAACTAATAATAGTTTCAAATCTAACAATGAGTGAATTTTAGATCCGGGTTGTTCTTATCATATGTGTCACAGTCGGGATTTATTTACCATATATGAATCTATTGGAGGTGAAGTTATCTTGATGGGCAACAATGCTGCCTGCAAAGTTATTGGAAAAGGTACAGTCCGAATCAAAATGCACGATGGTGTGGTGAGCCGATGCTAGACATATTCCTGACTTGAAGAAAAATTCCATCTCTTTGGGCACTCTAGAATCTCTTGGGTGCAAGTACACAGGTGAATGTGGAGTTCTAAAAATTTCTCATGGTGCTCTTGTAATCATGAAAGCATGCAAATCTGGGACGTTGTATACTCTTTTGGGATCTATTGTTACAGGTGTTGCTGCAGTTTCAATATCAGATAAATCAGATTCTGACATCACCAAATTGTGGCATATGCGATTGGGGCATATGAGGGAAAAAAAGTCTTTCCATCCTCACCAAAAGAGGTCTATTATGTGGCCAAAGTACCGAAAATATGGAGTTTTGTGAACATTGTGTGTTCTGGAAACAGAAAAGAGTCAGCTTCAAATCTCCAGTGATTCATAGAACAAAAGTTACTTTGGATTACATTCATTCAGATCTTTGGGGTCCTTCACGTACCCCATCAAAAGGTGGTGCCAGGTATATGTTTACTTTCATTGATGATTATTCAAGGAAAGTTTGGGTTTATTTCCTAAAAAATAAAAGTGATGTTTTCTTAAATTTTAAATAATGGAAAATTTTGATTGAGAAGCAAACAGAAAAACAGGTTAAGCGGCTTAGAACAGATAATGGCTTGGAATTTTGTAATGATAAATTCAACGAATTTTGCAAGAATGAAGGAATTGCTCGACATCGTACTGTGAGAATGACACCTCAGCAAAATGGTATGGCAGAAAGGATGAATAGAACTCTTTTGGAAAGGGCTCGTTGCATGATTTCAAATGCTGGGTTGACAAATGCTTTTTGGGC
This sequence comes from Nicotiana otophora, assembly GCA_000715115.1. Lineage (NCBI taxonomy): Eukaryota > Viridiplantae > Streptophyta > Magnoliopsida > Solanales > Solanaceae > Nicotiana > Nicotiana otophora. The sequence goes on from AWOL01S0014199.1 coordinate 56,172, forward strand.
AGAAGCTATCTCTACAGCTTGTTATATTGTCAACCGAGCTCCTTCTGCACCTTTGAACTTTAAGACTCCAGAGGAAGTGTGGTCAGGTACTCCTGCTAATTATTCTGATTTAAAGATATTTGGTTGCCCTGTATACATGCATGTAAATAATGAAAAATTAGAGCCAAGGGCTAAAAAGTGCATTTTCCTTGGGTATGCATCTGGGGTGAAAGGATAC